>KZ805375.1:53227-92039 GCA_003073855.1 Periconia macrospinosa
GGGGGGGGGGGTTAGGGGAAAGGCCATCGGATGAAACGGCGGTTTTTTTTCCCCCCCTGCTTTCTTTATTTTTTTCTCCTCTCTCTCTCAATTGTTCAAAAAAAAAAAAGGATTCCTTTTTTTCTTTTTTTCTTTTAATCAATTCTCCCCTCCCTACCTATCCCCCTTCTTTTCCCCTTATATTATTTATGATATGATAACGATAACGATACCTCTCTTCTCTTCTCTTCTCTACCTACCTACCTACCTTCTCCTTCTACAATACCTACCTATCTTAATATAATAAATAAACGACACACTACTATAAAAACTATAACCTATATAATTATCCCTATAGTTATTACTTTATTAGTCCTTAGGCTTCCTTTAGCTAACGCTTAGGATTTAGACAAGCTAGTTTTTAGGCGGATTAGCATAGCCTTCCGCTATGGTGCTAATAGTTATTACTTAGGGCTACTTTAGATTAAAAAAGGAAGTAGGAGATACTTAGTTTAAGTAGGTTTTAAGTAGGCGTAAGTTCTTTTTAGTTTCTAAGGAAGGTAGAGGATGGGAAAGCTACGACGTAAAAATTCTTAGGGGGGGGGAATTACTTAACGCTATGCAGTAGTTTAAAGCAACATTATGTGCGGAAGAAAAACAAAATCCGCAATTTGTAAGCCCCAACGTTCAAAAACCTCCGCGCGGACATCAAGTCTAGCAAAGCATTATCGGCTCGATGTTGTGCCAAATCTTGGTTGCGTTTTAAAAAATGATAACGATTACTTTGTCTGTAGAGGAGGAATCGCTACTTGGTAATGGACATTCGTCCTTTAGGATTTCGAGTAGGGGGGGTTTTTTTTGTTTCCGCTGGGTGACGTTTTTATGAAATGGTATTGGTATATTTTTAAGTTATTTGTAAAAGCGGTGGCAGTGAATTGCAGTCAAAATCATGATAGTCGATCATGTGGCTAATACGATAGATCCAACGGACGATTGGATTCGGTCGACAGAGCAGATGTAGCACAACTCAAAGCAGCCAACTACTCGTTGATATAAACAAACAGCATACAGAAGATTCCGATATAAATTCCTCGTTTCCCCAAAGTCTAGGTCCACATCATCAAACTTGCTCCATCAATTACTGCAAAAACATGGAAAGGCAACTCTTCACCATTTACGGCGCCACAGGCCAGCAAGGAGGAGCCCTCATCCGCTACCTCCTCAAACACCCTCGATTCTCCAAGATCTACAAGTTGCGCGGTATTACTAGAGATAGCAGCAAGCCGAGAGCGCAAGCACTTGCGCAGCAGGGAGTCGTAATGGTGGAGGTGTGTAACACAAACTCCCTTCCCCCCAGAATTCGACACATGCCAGATGGAAGAAGCTTTCCTAACAAGCTACATGATTGCTTAGGCCGACATGAACGACCCCGATTCTCTGAAGAGAGCCACACAAGGTTCTCACATTGTCTTTGCCATGACAGACTGTACGACCTCTCGCAAACCCCTCATCTCCATTTCACAAATAGTTAACTCCAGCCCCGCGCGCGCACACACACAGTCTGGCTATCGGGCAGCAGAGAAATCGAGACTCAACAAGGCAAAGCCCAAGCCGACGCCGCCGTTCAAGCCGGCGCACAAGCAATCATCTGGTCGTCTCTCCCACGCATCGGACTCCCCAACTTCGACAGCAAAGCCGACGTCGAAGAGTACATCCGCTCGCTGTCCATCAAGGCGGCATTCTACAGGCCCGGGTGGTTCATGCAGAATCACCTGACGTTTTCGAAGCCCGTGGAAGAAGAAGAACGAGGAGGAGGAGGACAAGGGGATCGCGGTCGTCGCGCACGCGCGTACGTGCTCAAGGTCCCGTTTCCAGGCTGCGAAGCGCACACGCTGGTGCCGTTGGTGGACAACGAGGATATTGGAAAGTATCTGCAGCCGTTTTTGGATGATGTGGAGGAAAAGTACGATGGCGTTGGTCTGACGGCGTGTTCGGCGTTTGTGACGCCCGTGCACATGTGTGAGGTGTGGAGCAGGGTGACGGGGAAAGTGGTCAAGTTTGAGAAGGAAGGCGGCGATGGAGGGGGTGTGACGGGCGGCGGCGGCGCGCGGGGGGGAGATGGGGATTCGTGGTATTATGGGGAAGGGAGCAGGAAGGCTATGGAGTGGACGCTGGCGCAGATGGAAGAGAAAACTACTAGTTGGGAGGAGTTTGTCGAGAGGGTGGAAGGGGAAGAGGCTTGGTTTCGTTAGGGTTGGTGAGTTGTTGCTATGAGTGACGGCAATGGATATCGTACTTGGGGAAAGCCGCCAGTCCGTTTCCCAACCCGAGTCGACTCTTTTGTCATTTGCCTGTTAGTAAGTTGTGATCAAGCTCCAAACTCGTTGCAAGAATTGTTCTGGGATGATCGAGAATTGCCCCATCAGAATGGTTTATAATCAGCGTTCTTTCCATTTGAATATACTGTATAACTGTGGCTATGATAATCGTGGAAGCAGCAACTGAACAGGAACTTTTGAAGAACAAATAAGTTCAAGAGGCTTAGGGCAAACAAAGCTGTTCAGAGCGCAAAGTATGTTATCAAATGTATGTGACGAAAAAAGCCGGGACTTCGTATCCGAGTTTGTGATTTTGATGGGTATTTTAGGAATTCCACGATATTTGTCCAGGGATATGCTTTTCTCTCATACCACCACGCGAAACATTGTATGCTCTCGTCGGCTTTCGTCCCCATCAATCGTCTGTAAGCGCCTCAGTCATGAGGATTACGTCCCAGGGTCTACGTATTTGACTGATCGAGATCATTTAGGCTCTGGCAACGAATTCATGTGAGACTGGAAGCGTGTACGAGAGTCGGTGTAGGCAAACATGCGAAATCAGTACCTGGAGAGGTCGGCCACCTCCAATTTTATTGCCAGAGAATGCATCTGCAAGTGAAACCCTGTGCTAAATGCACCAATACGAGTCACTGTCTCCCCTCACACGAGTCGGGACGCGGATGCGACCCAGAGTAAAAACTACAGACAATTCTCCAAGCTACCGCTGACCTGTAACACACCACCCACGACTAACCTCTCCCTAATGCCCTCAGGCTGGAACCCATTAAACAGGAAATTCGTGATATTCGCGCCCACAGGCCTCTTCTGTAGCCCGAAATGCGTCTCCCCGAGCGTCGTCGGCGGCGTCCCCGATATATTATTCGCCAACAGAGGCGTCACGATTTCGAGCTTCTCCGCTCCTGTCGAGTACGCAATCTGCATCTTGTTGTCCACGAAATCAAGATACAGCCCGAAATTATGCCACACGTTGCGCGTGAAGGGCGCCATGAAGTACGTCTGCATCGGCTGGGCCCACTTGTAGCCCTGCAGGTAAAGCACTTCACCTGTCTGCAGCATGGCATCGGTGACTCCTGGGTGCTTGAAGCCAACCAATTGGCCGTAGGCAGCCATATCGGTGCCACCACCTGTACCGTTGGGTCCGCGCAGGGCCTCCTGCATCGGGAGCCCGACCTTGAGGGACCAGAAGTCGGCCTGGAAGTCCTGCGCTTCGTGGAAGGCGAGGAGGTACTCATGAGAGAGGTTGAGAGCGAGAGACGGGGATGGGGACGTCCGCATGGAAAACATCCATGTTACTTTTCCGGAGACTGTTTGGTTTTTGTTGTTGACGAGGAGTTCGGCGCGACGGAGGGCGGTTTCGCGGCCCTCGGAGCCGGAGACGAAGACGGAGGCGTCGCTGTGGGATAAATGAGCGTTTTAACATCTAAGATGGGTCGGGAAACCAAGGAGGTGGGTGGCTTTACGTTAATTCTACCTCGACGGGCTTAGTGCCGGCTTCTGAGTCGAAGATGGAGGATGGTACATCGGGGAAATCGATGACTTGGTCCCATGTTTGATCTAGTATTATAAATTAGTGAGCTGCTTTTATGTTCGAGCGCGCCTCTCGATAACGGGCTTACTGTGGCCGAGGACATATTTGGGATTAAAAGGATTCTGGGCTGTGGTAAAGGTTTGCTTGGTGAAGTTTTGGGGAATGCGACCGTCAAAGGTTTTGGGACACGTTTGGGTTTGTAGAGGTATGGACAAGGCGAATGTGGAGAGGAAGAGCAAAAGAGTTGACAACATCAGACTGCGGGACGCCATATCGAAACTGCAGATATTTGCGAATGGACTGCTGAATTGAGAGTAAAAATGCGTATTGCGAAGTCCAATGCTAGAACCTACTAATCCGCAGTAGAAGTTAAGTTCGCTGCACTTTATAGCAGTAGACATGACACCATACCGCGTGTGAGCTTTATGCGCCTAACGTTGATCTGGATAAATTGGGTTGTAAATTATACGTTTATTCCCGCAAAAAGTGCCGCACATGTTTTAAAACCTTAAACCTCCTTTTATGCAGCATACATCGCCACCAAGAGAGAAATGCGGTGCTCCATGCTTCTATCCTTTGTGCGCCGCGCGGCCCGCGCCTTTGCATTTGGTATCAGTGCAGTCATCGACTGGTGTACTCAAGTGCTAATCTCGGTCAGTTACGTGTAGACAAGTCCCGCATCGTGCCATAATTAGGTTTCTAGATGAAAATCAAGCGAATAGTTTCAACACTCTTCCTTGAATCCATGCATAATACACGCTAATAATCCCCGTAAGTATACCCTTATAGGTACTCCAGTTGAATGCAAACCAGAAAACCAATGGAAGAATCCTGGCGGCCAATTGTGATTGACAATCCAAATCATGCCATCTTTGTATGCTGTTTCAAGGTGTGACCTGACTATTTCGCCCCAATCCATCGTGCGCACCTCGACCTCAACAAGATATAGCTGTGGTAAAGCTTTGGCCGCAGTGCGCATAAGCTCCGAAAGCTTGAAGGTAGACCAAAGGAGTGACCGGGGATCACAGGCTCCGTCCAGGATTTCTGCATTGTAGACGTCTTTTTGCATGTGCAGAACAAGGTCAGGTAACTAGAAAATGCACGTCCTCGCCATGATCAGACATTTCGATTAAATCAGTTTCACTATTAATAGGTCAAAGCTTCTAAACCGCTGTAAAGATTCTCTAAGCGCGTTCTTACAATTTGGGCAGCTGTCCTAGCAGGTTTAGAATATGAGGCTCATAAATATCCTCTATCGTCAACCCAGGATGGCTCTAAGCGCTCTAGATAATCTTCTTAACGCCGCTGCTAAACACACGAGTAACGATATCTCTAAGTTAATCTAGCATTTTGTTAAATTAACTTATTACATGTGGATTGAAGAGAGCACTTTTCAATTTCTGTCGCACATCCACAGATATTTTTTGTAAGAAACTCGTATGTTAAGAAGGCCCTCAAAAGGATCGACGTTTGAATAGGCAAGTATCTACCTCCCAACTCAACCTATCAAAATCTCCACCTGCCAAGAACGCAGACCTAATCATCCAACAATCCAACAAGAAAGATAAAAAAGAAGAAGAAGGAGTAGGTATGTACAAAAGAGCCCCACAGCTAAGATCTTCAACAAGCTTCACAATCAAAACCCCATACAGAGAAAGAAGAACGTCCATCCAAATAAGTAACTAAGCCTTCACACACTGCGCATACCACGGATTCCACATTTTACACACCAATCCTTCCGCGCAGGTAGTAGCGCCTTTATACGTCTCCCCGCCGCACTGATCCCATTCTTTAACTACGTCCGCGGGGCTGGCGGTGGTGGTGGGCGATGGTGTGGACGGCGCGGTAGAAGACGTAGGAAGGCCAGCGGACGAAGACGGAAGAGGCAGGAGAGAGGAGGAGGACGTAGGCAAAGGCACAACGCTCACACTCGACGACGACGACACATTCTTCGTAGGAACGGGTGTCGTCGTCGGCGGCAACGTGGCAGTGCCGTTGGATGGTAGTGGCAGCGTTGAGTTGCTTCCGCCAGTAGTACCCAACGCGATAATCCTCTTCGCAGCGTGCTCTGCCGCAACACCAACAATCGCTTGCGTGTTCCCTGTCGGCAGATCCGCATGCATCCCTGCGTCGACGACAAATAGGTTCTCCGTGCCCCAGACCTTGCAATCGGCATCGACGACGCTGTCCTTGGGGTCGACGCCCATGATGGTGGTGCCCGTCATGTGGGTACCGGCGGATGTTTTGGCCGTCGCGACGATTTCCGCACCCGTAATGTTGGCGGGGCCGTTGTACGCGATTGTCGAGTTGGGCGCGCGCGTCATGGCGAGCCACTCGTCGATGGCGAGGGCCATTGCCTCGCGGTCGGTAGGTGTGTGGAGGTAAGGGGAGGTCGTCCACACTGTGTTGCCTTCGGGCGTGATGCCGAGCATGCCGGAGGAGGTGGTGTTGTGCGTGAGGACGAAGATGGTGTTGATGGTGTTGTTTTGCGTCGCGTAGTTTATGGTTTGCACGATTAGCGAGGTGTTGTCGGATGTGGTGATTGTGCGGAAGGAGTTCAGGCGCATGATGGAGGAGGAAGTTAGTGGCCCCGAGGCTTGTTGCGTGTAGAGGTCGATGTCGGTTTGCGACGGGGTGAGGTATGCGTCTGAACCCATGATGGTCATGCCGGAGGTGACGTTGAATTGGAGCGCGAGGTTAGTGTGGTCGCGCACGAAGCCGACGGGGGAGTCAATCCAGGCGGTTTCGTCGGGCAGTGTGATGGGAACGCTGCCGGTTTTGACGATTTCGATTTGCGATTTGGGACCGATGCCTGAGCGGAAGAGGATTCGTGGGGTCGACATGGCGCCTGCGGCGAGGATCACTTTGCCGTTGGGCGAGACGTTGTAGATTGTGCGTTTTCCGGCTTTATCTTGGGTTTCGACGCCGGTGATGGAGGAGTTTGTTCGGACGGCCCGGAGGACCATGGTTTCGAGGAGGAGCTTGAAATTGGACTTGCCCTGCATAAGTGGCAGATATGTTCCCACGGGGCCAGCGCGGCGACCGTTAAGCACGTTGATTGCGGCTTGTCCATAGGACTTCTCCTTGTCGTCGGGGGACTTGTTGGAATCGGCATAGTTCCAGCCAGCGGCTGCGAGGTTCTTGGAGAGAACGTCATAGACGCCGTAATCGTAAAACTTGCCATCGGCTGAGGGGTGTGTGGTTCCTGGGTTGCGAGCATAGTGAAGCTCAGCAGAGGCTTCCACGTCAGACCATCGCCAGCCTACGGGCCATTTGCTGCCGAAGTCAAAGCTGGGAGGTCGGATAAAGGCGAGACCATTGATGGCTGTGCCGCCTCCAAGAATGCAACCAGCCATAGCAGGAGTATCATCACAGTACGCGTCGTTTCCTGGGTAGCTGGCGAGGTAGTTGTAGAAGTAAGGGGCTTCGTAGATGGTGAGAGTGTCGTTCCATGGAACGGTGAGGTCACCTCCTGAAGCATAGTACGAAGCCTTGCCGCGCTCGAGAAGCAGGACAGACTTGCCCGTCTCCACGAGCCTTTGTGCCGTGATAAGGCCAGAGGGTCCGCCACCCACAACAATGTAGTCGTACGTAGTGTTCGAAACGGGAACGGTACCATTGAAAATTGGTGGTGTCGTGGAGTTCCCACCCCCACCAGTCGGGGGAGGAGGCGCGGTAGAGTTGGAAGCGAGAGCAGCCCATTTTTCGAAATCGTCAGAGCGAGCTTCGGCCATATTGAGGGCTGTGATACCCTGCCCGCCGGCTCCAATGTGAGAGCTTGTGGCGCTGGATGGGCTTCCTGGGGTCGTAACGGCCTTGTTGGACATGGCCCATCCAATTGGCTCGGTCTCGGATTCGTCTCCGAACGAGAGGCCTTCGATGTTGGCGCAGTTCTGGCAGAGGAAAGTGTAGGTGAAGGCGGTAGAGTTGACCTTGGTTCCCAAAGAGATTGTTTTGAGAGAAGCACTACCACTATATACTGGAGGGGAGGCATAGTCATCCTAGACCACGTTAACATCTTGTGTCTCCCAGGAATAACAGTTATTGCTTTCTAACGGATCTGAAATACATAGCAAACAACAGAACAACCCATTGTGTATGTCTTGATAGATCCCCGAAGCTCAATACCTAGGATATACTTACAGCTTTCCTCAAGGACGCGATAACATTGTCGCCATGAGGCCAAGCAACAACGAGCAGACCACTGGTCATCCCAGACGACGTTGAGAACCCAGCCCATCCTGGAGCAACAGGGGCCTCAATTCTCCCAATAAAGTCGTTTCCCTTCTGTGGCAGCGCAAAACCATACGTCATCCCATTGGCTTCAGTGATCTGGGAGAAAGTGATGCCAGTAGCTTCGTCAGTGTATGGCACAGCCGTTGATTGAGCTTGCGAGCCGGTCAAGCTCAAGCCGAAGGCCAGGGTGGAAAGAATGTAACGTGCTGCCATCTTGGGCGCAACAAAAGAATGAAGGAATGAACTGTACAAGAAATGAAAATGAAAGAATGTGGTGTGAAAAGAGTGTGAGTGGAGGATCAGACCAGCCAGCGACAACGACGTGTAGGCATTTTTCTCCAGCTCTACCTGCGATATATACCACTTGTGCCTTGAATGAAGGATGCATACATGGGGCGGAGTGGTGTATCATCCTACAGACTAGAGGCTTAGCATCTAGGCATGCCATCTCTAAGATAGCACACTGCATGCCTTGTGCAGCGTTCACACTGCGAAGCGCTCTGGAATCATTAAAACATGATAAAGGACCATACACATCGCCTCGGTCACTATTGGAACCAGCCACAGGTGAGTTGGTAAGCTGCGGTGTTTGAAACAGGTGATTGAAACGGATCGTACCAACCCACCAATAGTCGGATAGAGATCTATATGCAATCTTAAGAATCCTAGCGTAGATCATCCAGATATCTATCATGCCGGTCGTTACCGGCAGCCAAGATGTCTGCAAAGATTCTAGCAGTTCTGAAGTTTAATATACATCGTACAATCCGATCGATGCGGGTACAGTTACCCGTTTCCAAGGAACCCAGCCCCACTCGATCATTACTTCCCCGTGGAGACGACATCGCAATTTGCCGCTCAAGGGCATTTGCACCTCGCGCCCGGAAGTGCTTGTTCAAGCCGGTTTCGGGAATTGCATAAATGGTGTTCCTATACCGGGTGGCTGATATTGACCTTGAAATAGCTCCCCAGACCTTCCCTATGTTGCCAGGATGGGAATGAGCTCACCAATTGAGCAAGCCAACTGAAAAGTGTTCAGAAGCAGATATAGATAGGCAATTGTAGACAGTTGGTAGAATAAACTACAAAGGTGGCATGCATAATCGGTATTAATTTATTCCAGAATCGATCATAAGCGCCTCGCTATGAGTATGAGAGATAAGGGTATAGTGTCGAAATAAAATCCAGGGAGCTCTGTCAATAGACTTAGAGAGACTCTAACCATGAACTAGCCGCCCAGATACCAGCGCATCCTAGCAGAGCAGCACCTCCAATGACTTGCTTTTTCCAGCTCAGCTCTTCGTCCATCCTGACAGCTCCTTCCTTTTGGATGGTGTGCTGGCGCTCGGAATGTTGGACTTCCTCCATGACATTCAGAGCCTGCGGGCGTACATTCAAGGATTCGTTATGCCTCCTCTTTGCTTCTTCAATCATTTTCTCGATGGCCTCCAACTCTTCTCGCCATTGTGTCTCATTCCTCTTCGCGCCATCATCGACCTCGACATTTTGGACGTTGCCAAAGAAATCTACAATACGTCTTGACCTTGCAGCATCTGCGCCACCATTAAACAGGTCATATCGGAAGCCTGGACGGGAGTGGATCAAGTCTTCGTCGTAACTGTCGAACAATTCACCGAGGGTGAGTTCCGAAGTTGGGTCGCGGACTTTGTTTTCGAGGAACTCGAGATTGTAATACGTGTAGCGGTCAATGACAGCGACGCCAACATCACTGTCAGCATGATGCGAGTACGAAGATTGATCAATCTCCGAGGAGCCGGTTGCTATGATGTTGGGGGAGTAGAATTTGGAATACATGGTGTTGGCTTGGCAGGTATCGATCATGAAGAGGAGTTCATGGTATCGCTTCTTCTCCCACATTTGGCTGAATGCGTCGGCCAAGTCGTACGCCGAAATTTCTTCTGCGTCTTGAAACTTTAAAAACTCGTTGCCTCCATGCCCCGTCATGTACACCAGGATATTACTTCGCTCGTCCGTCATCAATCGTTTCGACCGAGGCATGTTCTCTGGGACTCTATCCGTCATCAACCTGATGAAGTTCTCCACCGTGACTTCGTATCCTCTGTAATCCACCTCGATGTTGTCTCCATATAGATCGAGCGCGCGGTCGGCGTTGTTGTAAACGGTGCCGGGGAAAGAATTGCGCGGGTTGCAGGCCATGTCGTCCGGCAACATCATGATAATTTGAGAATCCGGAATACCGAGGCGTTTTACAGTGCGGTACAGCGACAGAACATTTGCAAGATGACGGTAGTTGAACCAGAACCGTGATGTGCCTACTAGTACAGCCCAATTCGAGGTATGCTCAGCAGCCGCGAGGGGCGCTGCTAGGAGTGGTAACAATGCTGAAGAAAACTTCATTGCGCTGGCTGGTATATGATCGTGCAGCCGAAAGGTGGGTGGTAGTCGTGAGGATTGTAGACGTACCACCACAAAGGAGACATTCCCACGTTACGATAGACGTCGGCGATAACGGCTGACAAATGCAGACCCCCACCAATGAGCAAGCGCCATTCTTCCGTTATCCGCTCCAGCCTGTGACCGCATCCAAACCAACATTGAAACACCATTTATGAGTTTCGTCTGGTCTGTCGAAGCAGTTGATAAACAGCTAATCAGGACATCCATGAAAACCCTCATAATATAAAATTTCGCCATTGCGTCCCACCCTGCCATAGAGTTGACCGGAATGGCTCCAGACAGGGGAATAGATGACCGGGACCACACTCCAGAGAACACCCAACGAGCGCCAGTTAGTCGGAATGCATCGCAAGGGTCTAGGAATCGCAAATACCTGGCCGACCGAGCCTCGGAGCCTCAGAACTTTACTCTCCGAGGTGTCTTGGTTGGCCTCGCAATCGGAGTCGTAATATGTTTCTCCAACATGTACTTTGGCCTGCAGACGGGATGGGTCTCCGGAATGGCCATGCCATCAGCGCTGATTGGTTTTGCTTTCTTTAAAACCATCTCTCGCGTACTCAAGTTTCCGTTTACTCCCGTGGAAAATGTCCTCGTTCAGTCAGTTGCCGGCAGCGTGGGGACGATGCCACTGGGTTGCGGATTCGTCGGAGTAATTCCCGCCTTGAACTACCTTTTGAAGCCTGAAGAGAATGGGCCTTTGGATATCAGTCTCCCGAGGTTAATCATCTGGTCTCTAGGAATCTGTTTCTTTGGTGTAGTCTTTGCGGTGCCTTTACGTCGAGAAGTTATCATCAGAGAGAAACTCAAATTCCCAAGTGGAACAGCCACGGCACTGATGATCCAAGTATTGCATGGAGACGAAAAATCGAAGCAAGTGATCAAACAAACGAACAGTCAGTCTGAGGAAAGTACCCCAGAAGAACAGCAGCTGTTGGGAACTTCTACCTCGCCGCCGGATGGATATCCCCCGCGTTCGTCAAGTGACGAGCGAGCAGATGTGGAAGGAGAGAGACAGATGCCAGACGAAGACGACGGTGATTGGAAAGCGAGGATACGGCTCCTTATTATTGCTTTCGCTGGGTCTGCAGTATACACTGTCATCTCGTACTTCATTCCTCAGCTTCACGACATACCCGTCTTTGGTCTTCCCTTGGCAACAAAATGGCTGTGGACATTGAATCCGTCGCCAGCTTATGTCGGCCAAGGCATTATCATGGGACCGGCTACGACACTCCACATGCTCCTGGGAGCCATAATCGGTTGGGGAGTCCTCTCACCGTTAGCCAAACACAAAGGCTGGGCTCCCGGCCCTGTTTCAGACTGGACAGATGGTTCCAAAGGATGGATTGTATGGGTATCCCTCGCCGTCATGCTTGCAGACTCTCTCGTGAGTCTTGGCTGGCTCGTCCTACGCCCTCTCCTCGCCATTGGAAAATTCTACTACCCAACCGCCAGAGACATCTTCAAATCCCACACATGGAAGGAACTTTTCACTCTAAACATCAGCCGTGACGCCACCTATACTCGCCTCAACAACGCCGACGAAACCACACCGGCAAACCCCATCACCGCCATAAAACAGCACCTCGACTCCGACAACGAGCCCGACGCCCCACCAGAGCACCAAATCTCCCCACGCACCACAATCATCGGCCTCATCATCTCCCTCGCCCTCTGCATCCTGGGCGTCCACATCTCCTTCCCGAACCTCATCCCGCTCTCCCACACAATCCTCGCGCTCATCCTCTCCCTCCTCCTCGCCATAATGGGCGTCCGCGCCCTCGGCGAAACAGACCTCAACCCCGTCTCGGGCATCAGCAAGCTCACACAACTCGTCTTCGCCCTCGTGACCCCAACCACCGGCCCCGGCGCAAAAAACGCAGTCATCATCAACCTCCTCGCGGGCGCCATCTCCGAGAGCGCGGCCCTCCAAGCTGGCGACCTCCTCCAGGACCTCAAGTGCGGACACCTCCTCGGCGCGGCCCCCAACGCGCAGTTCTGGGGCCAGCTCATCGGCAGCGCCGTCGGTGCCGTCCTCTCCGCCGCCGTGTACAAACTCTACACGCACGTGTATACGATTCCTGGTGGCTTGTTTGAGGTTCCGACGGGGTATGTGTGGATTTTTACAGCGAGACTTGTCACAGGGAAGGGTTTACCGCCGATGGTGAAGGAGTGGGCTGCGGGGGCAGCGGTCATCTTCGCGGTAGGGACCGCGATGAGGGTTTGGGGCACCGCGAGGAAGAGGAGTGGGTTGAGTGGGTGGTGGGTTGATTTTATTCCGGGCGGGATTGCGGTCGCTGTTGGTGAGTACCTTAGTCTCTTTTTCCTTCTCGCTCCCTTCTTTCTTAGCTTCTCTACTTTGTCCTGTTTAGACGTCCTGATCTTTTTTCGCATTTCCAAACATTCATGCAATAATGCAAAACTCTAACTGACAACCACCAAAAGGAATGTACAACACCCCCTCCTTCACACTCGCCCGCACAATCGGCGGCCTCATCAGCCTTTGGTGGCGCAGATGGAAAGGCCAGAGCGAAACCCCCATCATCGTCCTCGCCAGCGGTCTGATTCTCGGCGAGGGTCTGTTCAGCATCGCGAATCTCGTCTTGGCTAGCTTGAACGTGCCGCATCTGTGATTTTGAAGAGGGAGAAATGGAGTGGGAAGATGTGCGGGAAATGTAGTGTGTGTGGCTTAGACAGTTGGATTGAGATGTTTCCAGAGAAATGTATGGGGACTGGGAGGGTCTACATAGATTCTATATGTGTAGATAACGAACGACATGGCTAATGGAAGGCGGAACAACAAGAAGCCGGATATATATAAACGAGGATTTGATTGTCTCCTTCGCACATCACACATCAGGTCTGATCTTCCTATCGTTACTTATGTATATGAATGCCCATTTTATCGAACGCTATGCTTTCAACATATGATAACATGACTTTACCTTTCCTTACACATGCATGCAACAACACAACGCGAAGAAAAACGCTGAGCCTCATATCCCGATCATCCATCCCTTCCTTTTCCAAACGACCTCCTTCGACCAGAAAAAAAAAGCATGAATAGATGGAAAGGGGGAGGGGGATGACAAAAAAACACCTGAAAACACCGAACCCTCCACCGTGCCATCCATGATCCAACTGTCCCCACTCATACCGATCCACGCAACCGCCCTCCCAACCAAAAAAAGGACAAACAGTCCAACAAAACAACAACACATACATCCCTCCCTCCCGCAGAAATCATCCCAAAACATGACAAAGAAAAATAAAATCGCAGAAATCACACATCCACTCACTCACGCACTACCCATCCCGGTAACAACAACCTGCATGCTCAACCGCTCCAAAAATCCACTCAAATCCTCCTTCTTGACCTCCACCACGCACGCCTCAAAGGAATCCTGCTTCACGCCGACCGAATCCCCCAATTCGGCCGCAATGTCGCGGAACGCCTGGCCGAACCGATTCCGTCCGTGGCCTTTGGGTAATTCCTCGGCCTCATCATCATCTTCGTCTTCCGTCTCGTCTTCCTCTTCCTCAGATTCAGTGTCCGATTCGTACTCGGAGACAAAGTCATCTTCGCCCGCGCGTTCGCGCTGCGCGCGACGCTTTTCCTGGCGTTTCTGGCGCTCGGCAAGACGTGCCATTTTCTTGGCTTCGCGGGCCTTTTGCTTTGCATCGCGTTTGGCGATGAGGTCGCGAGTGGTTTGGGCGGAGCCGCCGCCGCCGCCAAGGCCCACGACGATGTATTTGCCGCGGGATTCGTCAAGGCCGGCCATGACGAGCTCGGAGCCTTTGCCTTTGCCCTTTGTGCCGTTGAGTTCGACGATGGCTTCAGCGATCCAGAGGGCGAGTTTGGTGAGGGCGCCCGGGTGCGTGAAGAGCTCGACGTCTGGGCCTTCTTTTACCACAGCCATGCGGAAAGCGCGGAGGTGGCGGATTTGTTTCTTTTCGATGAGGGCGGTGCCTGTGCGGAGGATGGCTTTGTGGAGGTACTGCGCGGTATGGATGTGGCGGACGAGGAGGTCGATGTTGTTAAGGGCGTCGTAAGCGGTCCAGAAACGAGCTGTGATGTGTTCTTGGGCGGGATTTTCTCTCCAGTCCACTAGGGCTTGTTCGTTGTGATCTTGACTGCCGACGAAGTTGTGGGAATCCAAGGCAGATTCGGTGAGGGATTTTGCGTCGCCGACTTCGAGGATGGCGCCTAATATGACACTGGCATCAATTGCAGACAGACATGCCTTCCACCCCCAAGACCGAACAAAGCCCCAGCCATCTTTTGAGTCGTTGCCGCGTGGTGCAGGCGGCACGAGACCATCCAGACCATATACGGGGGCGTATCGGAGGAGTCGTTCTCGTAGTCCTCTTTTCAGCTCCATATCCATATGTGTATAGTTTTGTTTGCATTGGGTCAAACTAACACCCATTTTCGCAAGGAGTTTGTCGAGGCGTCGGCGGCCTGCATCACTCCAGATGTGGAGGCGAGCAGAGAGATAGGGCGAGTGAAGCATACTTTCGTACAAACTCCAGTGACGCAATAGAAGAAAGCGAGGCTCGGGAGAGAGCCGTATTGATTTGTCGGTTGCTGAGCGGGCACTTGTTGGAATGACGCCAGTAGAGTCCCCAAGGCTTGTTTCGCGGGCGAATTCTTTAGCATCCATAGGGTTGAGACGGCGTACTTCGTCTCGCAGTACACTCCGAATGCGCTCTCCTCGGTGCCCATTCCAGCCTGATGATCCTCCTGCTGTCGATAACGGATTCAAGCCCATTCCAGTGCCCGTTTTTCCATATAGCTCCAGACTGCTGACTCCGACAATGGCATTCCACAAAAGATCGTTATCCTCACGTCCAAGTTCTGAAGCCAAGGAGTACACCATTGAAGAGACGGGCTCTGAATAGGTGTTTCCGGCATCATAATAGCCTGCAATAACCTGATCGTACTTTGCCCTCCTTTCTCGAAGTTGTTGCCGGAGTTTCTTCATCGATGGAGCTTTGGGTGCAGCGACAACTGGGGATACGGATCTGCTACGAGAGTCTGAACGAGAGAAATCCGATGAGCCATCTAAGATACGAAGGCCGCGACGAGGAGGTCTTCGTTCTCGTGGTGAAGGTATCGATCCACCCTAACCATGATTAGCGGGAATTCTGAAGACTAGAGTTGTGCTCATACCGAGTTACTTCTTCTTCGTTGGTAGGGACGCTCATCGTCATCACTCATCTCTTCATCCTCGTCGTCCCCTTCTAACGATCTTTTTTGGCCTGAAACGGGAGCTCCTAGCTCATCCATGTCATCGTCATCCTCGTCTTCGTCATCCTCCTCGTCGCCCACCTCAGGCATCGCACTCAGTTCACAGTAAGCTTCCTGTTCAGCTTTCATTTCTTCTTCGATATCCCCATCATCGAACACAATTACCCCTCCTCTTGTTGATTGGTATGATTTGGGTAATCGTCCCATATCCACACCTGTGATCTTCCGGACCAATTCCCCAGATTCCGCGTCCAGTTCCGCAGGCACATCGAACACGTTGGTCAGATTATATGGCCGCCGTGCGTCCATGACCCAGACCTCCACATCACCCGCCCCCCTGCTCTCCACCTCGTCATTGTAATCGAGGCCGAACAACTCTTCCAGATCCACCATGCCGCCGACACCTAAACATATAACCAGGCCACCACTTCCGCCAGAGTATGTACGCATGGGTTTCACCAAGTCATCTGCCGCGCGGTATAAGTCATTGAAGCCGGAGACCGGTTGTATCTTGTGGGGTATATAGTCGCGTTTCAACAGCGCGGTGAGGATACGACAAGCACAGAGCGCGTCTGGCTCGAGACCCACGAGCAGGAGAATAGGCGATGACGCAGCATGGTTCCGTTTGACGAGCTTCTGGTACAGCTGAGCAATTAGCCCTCGTGGGAGGTACATAATGGGGAGGTATGCGCGTGTGTGCGAGAGTGCGAACGTGAATATGGGACGGTTCCGAGTAGACACGCGCAGCAAAGACGCGTCAGGCGGATTCTCAAGGAAGTCTAGCACAGTTTAGGGTTCATGACTTTTTGAAGAAAAACCAAGTGGTAAAATAATAAGCAGGTAGAGGCTAAGACATGTAGTTGGGACTTGCAATTGGAGTGTTGCTTGTGAATCGTCACCACTCCAAAGGTAGAGACGCGAGGCGCGTTGGAGAAGACGCTAGACCGTGTGTGAGTTAGCGTGGCTGCGCGCCGCTCCGTTCCGAGGAAGTTCCGATATTGTTCTTCACAGCTACGTCTTTCCGAGGCTTCTACTACATGAATGTCACGAAAGTCGACGAGGGAGAGTTTCGCTAGTTTCTACTTTATCTATTTCGATTAATGCTGGATGAGCGATTGGCGCGCGTTCGAAAACGCGGCGGTCAATATCTAAGCAATGTCATTTTATGCAGCGTAATTACTGCAGGTCATCAAGAACACCGAAAATGAGGACTGATGGGTAAGCCCAAAGTCCAACATCTCATGAATATGCGCCGTCATATAACGAAGTGTCATATTGCGTTGGTGATACAACCATTTGCGTGAATTGACCCAACGTTTCCCCGTGGTGGGTAGTGCCGATTTTGTGAACAACAAGTAAATATTTCACAGGTTAGACAACAGGATACATATCTCCTTCGTGTGAGGCTCTTTGCAGATGTGGAGACTTTGTTCTCATATCCGTGTTGTGGAGGATGGACTCCAAGTACCTCCCGCAGGACCTCTTATGCTGTGTGTGAGATCAGACAACAGTGTCCACAAGCCCCTCCCCCAACCGTGGTTCACAACCGTTGAGTGCATTTGTTGAGCAAGATATTTTTCACGTGTGTGTGGCCAAGCCCTCATGTGTCAACACCCTATATAATACCGGTGGCCCGCTTTTTTTATTCATCTTTTTGCTAAGTTACAATATTTTTGTGAGGTAGGATCCCTCTGGAAAAAGATCTACCTATGTAACTCCAATCCGTCGAACGTGCATCGCATAGAGTTACCAAAACGGGATTCAGTCGCTGAATCAAAACATACTACTATTTCAACTATATACAGCTGAGAAATTGCAATAACCAATGATCGGGTTTTACTTCTTTCGGGATGTTATAGCTCGCTAGTGTTTGCACTGTTCTGGCATCCTTCGGCTTTTATCCTCACACAATACCATCCGCGACATACTTATCATGCCTTTCCTTTCGTGATTGCATCGCGTACTTCGGGCTTAGAATAAGTTTGAGGCCAATCCATGGCGTATTAACAGGGCTAGGTCCCGTGAAAATGAACAGATCATACAGAAAACCACCAAAGGCACAGCCTACGAATGGAGCCACCATTGGAACCTGCAAGTACTCAGAATTCGTTTTGCCTACTTTTCAATAAGAAGTTTAACTTACCCAGAAGTAGTAGGATCCAGCTGACCATACCTCGGATCCGTAACCAACAGCATACGACATCAATCGTGGACCGAAGTCACGAGCTAGGTTAATCGCATAGCCAGTTTCCCAGCCGAAGCATGCGCCAAGGCCAAAGATTAGGAAGAAGATGCAGAGAGGGAACCATTTGTCAGACTATAACAATTAGTTGACATCCGACATTTTATTTCATTTAGGGTTGAACATACCTTTCCAATACCATTGTTACCCGGGTCCTTCAACGCGAAGATAACGAACATGAGGATAGCACTAGCAACAAACTCCGATACAAACTGCTGTCCATTATTTAAGAAGGCCTGAGGGTATGTGCAGAAGATGCCCGCCGTTGCCTTCTTAGCGGGTGGAACAGTTCTAACCCCAGGACCACCCTCGAAGTAGTCGATGCCAGGATAATAAACCGCATATACAATACCCGATCCGACAAAGGCACCTAAGACTTGCGCTATGAAGTAGACTGGGAAGCGCCTCCACGGAAGCTGTCGGAAGAGACAACTGCAAAACGTTATAGCAGGGTTGAGATATGCTCCAGAATCTCCCGCTACGTATATGCCGAGCATGACGCCCAGCCCCCATCTACAAAAGGATAAGCATGATGGATGAAGTGAGGGGAAGTTGGGGGTGGGGATACGTACCCCCATGATATACTCTGATAAGCACCAAACCCGTTTCCACCAGGCGCCCCCGTTTGTCCAGTGGAGAGCAGCACCTGTGCTACTGAACCATCTCCAAAAAGAATCATGATTACCACTCCCCAGAACTCGGCAAACGGCTCCCTCAGTGCAATTCGAATTCTTGACCAAAGGAGCTTTTGCCTGTCGTGGTAATCATGGTCCTCTAGGAGAGGTGCTGCTGGCGGAAGTCCTAGCAAGGTTCGAGAGCGACGGAGAGTCGTTGAACTTTTCTCGCCTTCTGAGAGTGAAACGCCCTTGGTCAGAGTGGAGTGTGCCGTTGAGATGGTATGAAGAGCATCAGTCTTAGGACTAGAGCTTGGGGACCTCGGTGCCAATTGGAAGCGTGTGGGACTTTCTTCGCCAAAGTTTTTTGTCTGGGGTGGCTCTTCCATCGTAGACATTGCCGCGATCGCAGCTTCAGTGAAGGTATGCTAGGGATCGAAGTGAATATAAAGTAAGAGTGGTCAGACAACTGAATGTTCCTGATTGTAGTGCAGTGAGACGACATCGCCACTTTATGGTTCTCTAATTTCCGCAGCTCACGTTGGGTGGGACGTTGGGAGCCGAACTTCCCTCGGCTGGTTTCTTCTGAGCAGCGGGTACACAGTGCGGCACAGCGTCGTCCAAGACTACCCCCAAGGTAACTTGCAGCATCATACCGGGGTCATTGGAGCAGCGGATTGGTCTCGTGGAACGGTGAAGGGTTGTTGTGACCGTATTCTGAAGTAAAATATCCGATTGTCCCCGCGTCAGTGGCTTGCTGATTGCATGGCACGACGGTTGTGGCAGTCGAAGGATCAGTGTGGTCTGAGTTCAAGGTTACGCATGCGTGTTTCCCCGCGTTGACAGCGTCTCATTGCATACTATGCATGCCATATATTGGCGCAACGGCTTCGGGAATGGTCAGCGTGACGTGAGGAGTAAGCCCAGGGTTCGAAAATATGATGTCTATAGCACCGGATATATGTCCTAATGCTTTCCTGTGAACTCGGATGAAGTTGTTGCGTCGAACTGGTACATGTGAGAACATCTCCACGTGCTGTACAGATGGTCGTTGTGATTAAAATGTCCCAGATGTACATCTCGTTAGTGACCCATATTTTCCCCAGAGTGACCCAGTTATTCCCGAGGCGTGTGGATACAGCGATCCATCCTTTTTGTGGGGTAATGGTTCGCCCTTTTTTTTTGTGGAGCGGGGCGATGGGCTAGATTAGGATGGTGGGAATGCACGACGGATGGATGGCCCACATCCGGCCTTATTCAGCATTGGCCCCAAGGGAAAACTTTGTTGCGACTGCGACGTCTGACCATCCTTCCATCACCCCCCTCACCCATTTCATCAGTTTCCTGTTTGATCCAAGCGCTTGGGCGTCGTTTTTGACATTTGTCACAGCTCACTACTCGCATCTTCCACACAAAGCCCCTCTCTGCCCTGCATATAACAATATTTTCCACCTCTGCGGCCCACCGACACTCCAAGCTAATATGGTTGACACTGCGCTATTACGAGGTTAAAAAGAGTTGGGATTTCTACGGATAGTTATTACGCACACTCGTTATTGAGATCTTCATTGAGATCTTCATTCACATGCGACTGTGAATGGTAAAGGAACACAGCTACTCATTCAAACATTACGCCTTCTTGTGGATTCACAGTCAACACAACACCCCCATTTCCGCTATTCTATCTTATTCCATTCCCCTAATTTTCCCCTCTATCGCACTGTCCGTTCTCGTAGAGCTGTTTCCGCCTACATGTCAAGACTTCTCCTCTTCACAATGCAATCAGCCCTCATTTAGCCCTCACTCGCAACCTCGCCCCCTCCCCACCTCGATTTTATTGTCTTCCGTCTTTATTGAATCATTGCTGAAACAGAAATTCTTGTCAACTTCAGTTTTTGTCTTGTCTAATATGCGGAAGACAATTCAAGAGGTCTGCAACGGACCAACCGTCACGAATCTCCTGCTCGAACAACACCAAGCTGCGCACTCGAAACTCTTTGCCAATAAACCCACGGTGTCATCAACTTAAGATTTACCCAGGCAAAATCCCATGCCGTTTGTTGGCCAGCATCGTGTGCAATTTTCCGTCGTGGACAAATACTGGATCGCCGCAGTACTGCCTCTATTTGCCGAACTGTTCACTCATCGGATACATCAGACGAAGACACATCAGACGAAGGCTGCCCCTCCTATCCCACCACGCTGCTCAAAATTACCCTTTCCGCACGCCATGATGTCAACAACTCCTGCCCACAACCGCGACTTTCCATACCTTTCTACCGACGCACGTACCACACTCAAACAGCAGCAGTCTCCAGTCGCGTAATTAGTCTGTACCACAACTATTATACGTCTATATATTTTGCTTAAACTGCAATTCCTACCAAGTTGTACAATGAAATCGCGGCAGTCATGGTCGAGTGGAGAGAGGGACATACGGGCCCCACAGGCGTCACTGCAAAAGCAGGGGCTGTATACTGATAACACTCGATTCTTGGCTGTTAGCGACCATTGGAAAGCCCACGAGTATTCGGCTATGGCCGCGAAAGCGGTGTCAATGCATACGAAGCTCGTCGATACAAGAGTTATTTTTTTTTGCAAAGTTCGAATCATACATATGCAAAGTTCGAATCATATATAGGGCATTGTAGAAATGGTGGGTTTATCTTTTTTGCTATTCTTTGGCGTGCTTTCCTTCCTGGTGCGGCGCTAGTGAGTGAATGCGTTTGCTGTGTTTACATACATGGCACGTGATCCTGCCTCTTCGGCGCATGAGGCGCGCACGCCCGACCACAACTCGCATCGTAGAAACCACAGGTACACACGAGATATGCAATTTCCCTCGCCGTAAATAATCCTGTTGTCGAATTGAATTGATATTCTCTCCACCAGCCATGACTCAAATAATGCTATGTCCTTTGGCGCCCCATATTGCCGCCTCAATGATCACGCAAATCTTTCCTACGCACCCTGTCACCCCACACCTAACCCTTTAAAACCGAATCACGTTGCATCAAATATGTGCACCTCATCCTCGTCGACAAAATCATCAAAAGGGTTCGCTGAATTTCTTCTAAATTCGTCCCCATCCGCCTATAGTCGTTCACTGGAGTCCCCTCATCTTGCACCTATGTTGCGCGGATCCAAAGCCTGTTCCATTCATTCAAGCTAGGACGTTCCAGTACATAATCAATTTCTTAATACCGTCACACTAAAAAGTGCAGCTTAAGGATATATGTGTAAGGCATGCTGTAAATCTTTTCCTCTTAGGGTACTGGACCGTGTGTTTGAAGATAGCGGTGTTCAAGTATCAATTGTTAGGGTGTATCAGGCTGAGACTTAAGACGATATCTTAATCACTGTAGACCCTCAAAACTATGAAGACGAAGAAGAGGTTAAAGTACCAGTACCCACTATAAGATACAAGCATTATATCATTACCATTACTTATCAAAACATCTAATCCATCCATTGTATGTACATTCGCTGATCCCTCATACGCGCACGCACACGCCAGTCGGAAACAGTAACCAAACACGCACCACCAAAGCACGCGCTCCCTTACGCAATAGCCTTGACGACCTGGATAACCGCACTGTACATCTCCACGCCATCTTCACGCGTCTCATCATACAGCATCTTGCCCTCGCCCCACACAGTCGGGGGTGTTAATCCCTCGATGGTGATTTTTATAGTGACATCTACGCACATATTGTTAGCACGAATTTCCCCATTACAAAACCAACAAACGGGGGGGGAAGGGTAGGTAACCAGGCGGTTTACGCCTTTCCCAACCCCCGGAAGAAAGAAAAATTGAGAGAGACATACCATGAGTCTCGGGATCATAGTCATATGTGAATCCCACTTGATCGCAGCGTTTCTCGAAAACAGGGTCCGCGTTCGGTGCGTAGGCGCAGTGGTTGTTAAGTCTGGGGTCGCGACTGTCATGGGGGTACGTGGGGAAATAGCCTGCATTGAAGTATTCCTTGCCGGTCTCGGGGTTGTAATCCAGCGTGGCCTTGAAGGCGCCGTATGGGTTGTCGAGAACGGGCGGACCGTAGGGGATATGATCTGGGGTTGGGAGGGCCGTCGCGGCGAGGGTGAAGAGGAGGGATGCGAGGGACGTGGTGAACTTCATTTTGAGGGTGGATTTGTTTGGTGGGAGGGCGAGGGATGGGTGGATGGATGGATGATTAGATGATTAGATGGTGGTGGTGGTGGTGGGAAGATGGAGGATGGGGTTTGGGTTTATATATTGATTTGATGTTTTGGTTGGTAGCCTCGGATGAACGGTAATGCTGCATGAGTTAGCAACGGCATCATCCTCCGACTCTCCATTATTAAACTAAGATTTTCCCGATAGTTGCATCGCATGGCATATCCGTGTACCTTATTGCGGGCTAGCAAGGTTGAACCCTGCATTAATGGTATTCCAGAAAGGGACCACTCGCCGTTTCGTGAGGCGAAAAGTGTTCAGCCGAGGTGTTTCTTGAGATGTTGGGTCGGTTTGGATTTTTTTACATAGCTTGTAGAAAGATCAATGTAGAAAGTGTTCCATATCATCGGATGAAGACTTCACGCTGATTGCATACTCTACATGTGAGCACCATATCACGACCCAACTGCCGGTGTTGAGTTGTGTTCCGTTGTTCCAACATCCTCCCGATTCCATGAAACTTGGAGGAAGAATGCTAGTGTCGATCCAATAGCTTGTTTTTTCCTTCTTCCCCCTTTCTCGTTCTCAGTTGATGTCGTAATTGGATAGGGTTCATGTTCCGCTCAAACAATACTTTTGTAGGGTGGCAGGCTATTCATAGTAGGTCTAGTGCTGTCTTAATTAGGGAGGACCAATGTTATGCGGTGTTTTGCGCTAAACTAACGAGGGTTTTATCTCCTATTACCACTTCTGTCAACATGACAAAATCACAATATCAACCATTCATTTTTTTTCCTGCGCGGCCATTGTAATCGATCTGGCAATCTGCCAAAAACTGATGGATGGGAAATAATATCAAACTTGGGCGTCGTTCCCACAACGTCCACGCCCGCGCGCGCCGCCGACACGGTAAGTAGTCAACATAAACAACAACCGGCGATCCCCACTCCACAGCACGATCAATGCAGCTAATCCAACTAGCCCTAACGCCCAAAAATAGCCCTGCAGTGGAGCCTCAACCACTGACGAATGTATTGGTTTGCGCAATTCTCGGGTCGAAGCCGAGGTTGTAAAAAAGAACTCTCCAACGTCACAGCCACTCGACCCACACTATCAATCGTGCAAAAGTGCAATTGTGGCTGATAAACCCAGTACTCTGGGCCTTGTTATTTAATTTAAGGAGCTAATTAATCGATAAGTTGTAGGTAACGTTAGAAGGGGCTGGTCATGAATATGGCATCGCCTTGTATGGTCTAGGCATAACTTCGGCGACATTCAGACGTTACTTTAATCTTTAAAGGAGTGGAAGGAAGGGAACAGTTGAATGTAACGTCGCTAAGTCTAATGTAGAATGCTGCTGCTTGCAATGTGATAGAAATCATTCAACAAGATTCAATCGAGCGACGAGAAGTGAATAGATGATTCCGCGATTGCCTTCATATTGAGGTATGTAGTCTTGGGAATATGGCATTTTACACTCAACATTTGAAGCTATAACTTTAGCATCTGAGACTCTTTCTAGAACACCGAATTTAGAAAACTACACAATCCTCAAACATCAAGTACTACTGTTAATAAAGAAAAAGGGTGATTTTCGTCGGAATGGTAATTAAATGACCGTTCTGCCCACAGGTCTTTTTCTGATCATGTCATCGGGCATAGTGAGATAATCATCGCCATCATTCACCGCGTTATTATACAACCGACGTAGTCACACCGCTGCGTATAAAGTCCTACACTTGCCACACGATCGTCTCTAGGATCCATCACTACCGTAGTCGCTTGATCTCCGGCTCCGTCGCCACGTTGTTGTACGCCTCGCATCATACCCTCCTAACCCACCCAAGCTCTGCGTAATTTATCAAGCAGTGAGTAACCTATTATGATAGCTGCGGTAAAGCAGAGATAGTTCTTCTTTAGATGCGAAGCGCTTTCTCGAACAAAAGCGGCTTAAAGACGGGCATTGAAGCTTAGTTACCAGCGACGGTGATCGCAAAAGCCCGCAGCAAAAGAACAAGTAAGTGCCAAAGACGAATTAAGGACTACGTAAGTTCAAGCCTCACAGACAGTAGTCATGTAATTTTGAGAAATTCACCCGCGTACTTATAGAAGGATGGCACGTCGAGAGGTTATCAGATCGGGTAGATGGGGAGGAATCATCGTGGTTAACCCAGGGACTGGCTCATGATAATTACAATTGAGCAAGTCATTTCTAACAGGGAAATCTTCCGTACGGTTCGAAGGAGCCGTGAACAAGCCTCCACAAGTCTGCCATACTGCTTACTCTAATTTCACACCCCCCGGCAGCGCAAAAACCTGACTATCAGCCTCATTCCCACACGCCCTCGCCTCAACCCTTCCTCCATTCCCCTCCGTCAAACACGCTCCTTTGACCCTACTCACCAAGTTCCCGTTAACGCCATACTTCCAAGCCTGCGCCTTATCGTCATCCCGTCCACCACAGCGCTCCAATCCGACAGCGTTTCGATCTTCGACAGAAAGGCACAGCCGATCGTCTGCAAGAGACGTCACGCCCCCGCGCGGAGAAACTTGCCATACCTGCTCGTCTTCGCCCGTGCAGGGTGTGAATTTGACGGTGGAAGGGGAGTGGTGCGGGGAGGATGTGAGGGTGAGGCAGTTGAGAGAGAAGGTGTTGAAGATTTGGCCGGTGGGGGTTACGCGGAGCGGGTTTCCTCCTTCTCGGGCGGAGACACGGAAGAGGGCTGTTTCGTGGGCTTTGAGTTTAATGCCGGCGATAGATTTGTGGACTGTCGTTACGCGGCCTGTCCAGAGGTCTTTGGCTTTGTAGCGTGCGTCTGCGTCGATGCCGAGGCGTGAGATGGGCACGCTGGCGGTCGTGCTCTTGTTGGCTTTGTTGAAGATGGTGAGGAGGCGGTCGCCGTTGGCGAGGTTCTTGGTCAGCACGTCGAAGGAGTCTGCGGTTTGCGAGACGAGGGTTGCTTGCTCGCAGAGCGCGTCTTGGTCGATGGCGATGATGTCTTTGTTGGTGAGGTAGTCGAGTTCTTCTTTTTTGACATCGGGCATCCAGGCGCTGATGATGAGGGGTGCGGAGAAGGAGCTCCAGAGTGCGAAGTGCGTGCGTTTTTCGTCGAGGCTGAGGTCGGGCCAGTCGACAATCAGAAAATCGGGGTCATTGAAAAACCCACAAGACTGGTAGCGTGAGAGGCGGACTTCCATGATGTAGTTGTTCATCATGGACTCCCAGTGGCCGCCGGGCTCGAACGTGTTGGTGGGGTTGTTGCCGTAGACCTTGATGTCGTCGGAATGTCTGGCGAGTTCGCCGTTTTTCCGAACGTAATCCATTGTGCGGTACCAATCGGTGTTGTTTTGATCGAGGTGGAAGTTTGGGCTAAAGTAAGCTGGTGCCGACTGCGAGAAGATGAATGGCTTCTTGAGCTTGGTGTGCAGAACCTCATGCCACAATTTGTATCGGTATTCAAATTCTTCATAGTACGAACGCCCCTTTTGCAGGTCCATGTGGCAGCCGTCCACCTTTAGGTAATCTACCCCCCATTTCTCAAATGTTCGAGAGTCGATCTCTTCATGGTCTTGTGACCCTGGATACCATCCGCACGACATGTTCCCCGCGTTCGTGTAGATCCCGAAGTTGAAACCTCGTGTGTGCAGGTAGTCACCCAGCCAGGGCATTCCGTGAGGGAAGATGGTCGAGTTCCATTCGAGTTCGCCTTTCGAATTCCTCTCCATTGTCGACCAACAGTCGTCGAGGTTAATGTTGTTATACCCGGCGGCAAGGAGACCGTTTTTGACCATGGCATCTGCAGTCTTTGTAAACAAGGTTTCATTCAAGTTGCATTGGAAGCGAGCCCAATTGTTGAACCCCATCGGTGGGAGTGGGGAAACCTTTGGGTCTGCGAACGCAACCGTCGCCAATGCGGCGAGAAAAAATTGTTTGGTAACAGCCATTGATCGTGACCAATTCAAAGTAACAATGTATTTCGAAGTCAATTGGTTCTGACAACCGCCGCACTTGAGGCTAGGCTGGCTAATAGCGCTAGAACAGTGGCAGTCGAAGCAATACAACAGGATGAAGAGCGAGCAAGCCAGGAAACTGGAGATGGCGAATATCCTAAATAATCCATACCCCTCCATAGCTCAATGAGCTCATACGCAACAATCGTTCTCCCCGCTCCGGAAGAGTCAATCGATCGCCACTTTAACCGGCGTGGCTAGTATAGGGAATGAGACGCTATCGAATCCTCAATTGATACGAGATGTTCCATTGCAACTTCGCATCGTGAAAAGTGCGTACTGGCTGTAACCGCAATCTAGAGATCCTTGTTTAGGAGCAGCTGCATGCGGGTTGCAGGGGATTGGACCGGGTGATTCAACGTTGATCATGCGCGTGTACGTACACACCTACCTGTTCTCTTATGCTTCTTAAGCTTCACATAGGGATACAAGCATGGGCGATAAGCAATGATCAGACCGGGGGAGTGGTCCGATATGAGGATAGGTACAACTGTTTTGTCGTGTAGATAGTATCGTGTTAAGCGAATCTGCAACCCGGGTGTATAGATGCGGTTTCATGGAATGGGTCCTTAGATCTCAATATCTTTCCTCGTATTCATGTACGTCGTTTGCATTTTCCAAGCCTCATCTCCACACTGCATTTGCTCTTGGCCTGAGAAGGGAGGGTAAGAAATGAATAGCTAAGTCGGGTCTTCGTTGATGATTCGTTGGCAATTCACGTGCGAAAGTGCTCCAACTGGTTGAATTAAGAATACCCGAAGCAAGCGGCGCATGAAAGTTGACAGTTGACAGTTGACAGTTGACAAGACGAGGAAAGTGAAAGTGACAGGTGAATGCGTCGGGCGTTTCGTGTGTTTGCTGATGCCTGCTCATTAGTCATCACCGTGCCCCACCACTTTCATCATCGTGCTACGCAACCCCGCGTTAGCTCCTCGAGTCATCAGGCTACAAACATTTCATGTACCTTTGCACATCCCGCCCTTTTTGGTAGCCAACCTTCAACTTCGTTCACCACCGACACTTACAACACCCCACCGATCGCCATCATGCCACCCAAGCGCGGAGGCGGAGAAGGCTCCAAGAAAGCCCAGGGTCAGGCCCGGAAGGCCGACGCCGCAGCACAGAAGCAAGCACAGAAGGATAGAGAAGCAGAGGCTTCCGAAGCAAAGAAATGGGAGCAGGGAGGCAAATCAAACTCCAAAGCGTACGTATACACACAAATTCAATACAAACATTGCAACGCGCTTACGCACGCACAGAGAGGCAGCCGCGGCGAAGAAAGAAGAAGCCGCCCGTAAGAAGGCCGAGAAAGATGCACTACTCCGCGAGGAGGAAGCTTCCCTACCCTCGAAGCCAAAGGGAGCCGGTGCGAAGAAGGCCGAAAAGAAACCTCGTGGCATCGATGGAGCTCTGGGTTCCTTGAACGCCACAGGTATCGACAACGCCCTTGATGCTCTGTCGCTTACTAGGAAAGACAACGACAAGATTGACCGTCACCCGGAGCGTCGCGTCAAGGCCGCCTATGCCGCCTTTGAGGAACGGAGGCTCGAGGAGATGAAGGACGACAAAGGGCTGAGGCGACAACAAAAGATTGATCAAATCCGGAAGGAATTCGACAAGCACCCGGATAACCCTATGAACCAGGTGTCTGCTTCATACAACATGTCCAAGGAAGAGATTGCAGCTCTGAAAGAGAGCGAGAGAGAAAATAAGGAGAAGAGGCTCGCGGGCTCGTAGGTCCGCCGCCAAAGGTCACGATGATTATGTATTTGGGTTATTTTTGATTCCGTGTCACTACATGCATGGTGTTGGGGGTAAGGGTAGACTTACGGTTGGGTTGGAGTCTGGACAGGCCGATGACTTGATGAGACGCTAGGATAGGCAACTAGGGAGGTACGGGTGCGGGTGTGTCTGAGGGACGGATCGGATAACGCCTTGACAGCGTTTGTGTGCAAAAAGAAGCATCTTTTGGCTAGCCTACATGTCAGCGCTGCCCTGTGT
This sequence comes from Periconia macrospinosa, assembly GCA_003073855.1. NCBI lineage: Eukaryota > Fungi > Ascomycota > Dothideomycetes > Pleosporales > Periconiaceae > Periconia > Periconia macrospinosa. Next base: position 82,024 of record KZ805375.1, read on the forward strand.
TTGTCGTGTTGGAATCCGACATTTCCTACTTGGTCGCGAGACCGTTGTCTGCACGTCCGAGTCGGGTCAGGCTTACGGTTGCGGTCAAGTCCTGCGCGGCCGCACCGGTGTTGACGCTGCATCGGCCGCGAGAGAAATGTACATTAATTGCTTGGTGTAACTCCGGCCCCCATCATCACACTCGGATGACTGCATGAAATCAAGTTATGGGCGTGCGGCACGGCACGTACATCGCACATCTCTTGTTCACCACTGGGGCCGAGCCCTACCTACGAACAATCTACACTTTTTTATCACATTTCAACTAGACTTCACCATGCTACATGCCATACCAAGAAAATCCGCAGGAAAAAAACAAATCTGGATTAAAATGAACCAAGACGTGCGACACCGCAGAGCACAAGCTTCCACGGAGAGCATGTTTCGCACCGGTGGACGCCTTTTTGGCCGGCCGCGCATACAAACCCGCGCACCGAGATGTATGTAATCACCACACAAACAACAAGCTTTTTTTCAGGCGGGCAGATGAGGTTAGGCAAGACTCGGTCCCTCCCCTCGTACTAATCATACACTCAGTAAATCATGCGTGGAAAAGAAAACATACAGTCCAGCCAAAGTTAAACCAACAAGTCAGTCAGCCAAGTCCGTAATTTTGATTCGCCTCCAGCGCTCAAACAAACGCCAATGTCATGCCATGATGTATTGTTTCTGCTGGCTGGGCCCGAATACTGTACCTTGAATGAAGGCATTGATTGGGGGTGCAAGGGGCTGCGGCTGTGCAAAGAAAACGCGGGCTTGGGTTGCGGGGGCGAACAGAAACAAATCATGACCCATCACCATCCATCACATATCAACTACACACGCACGCCAACGACAAAACCAACTAACTATTGAATGTGCACATTGTCATAGCGAATGAAAAGGTGACAAGCAACCAAGCAACGAAATCATGCAGCAAAAGACGGCGTGATGCGATGGGGCATTGTTTCTTGAGGAAGGTTGCGCTGGCGGTTGCATCGATGCGTACTCTAGGCGCTGGCGGTTCCATTTTGGGCAAATTGCAAAGCGCGGGAGGGATGGCGAATGTGGAGCCTGGGATATACTGATGTACATAACCTAACATGGACGACATGACATTGTTGTCTGTGTTAGACGGGTAGCTGTGGGCTTGGTGATGTGTGAGAGTGTGGCTCTGCGTACCAATATGTGATGATGAATAAGGGGAGGACTGGATGATGGAGGACGCCTAAGTCTAAGTAAGTAGCCAACTTACATTGTCGTCCTATAGTTAGTTAATGTAATGCAGTAGATAGTACCGTCGGACTTTGGCTGTCGTCGGCGGTGCTCGTTTGGCTTGGGAGAGCCGCAGCGGCGGCCCAGAAACACGAAACACGGCGCGAGATGGCGCCTGATTGGCTTTGGGCCGTTCAGGAACATGCTTTGCCTGAAACATCTTGTCCTATTCAGGGTGCGGGCTAGACAGGGGCAAATCCTGGCTACTGTAGCTAACTTGCAATGATTGCCGGCCATACAGCCTAGGGATTACGCTTACGGGCAGGGTCATCCCTAGCCTTATTTGCAGCTCCGCATTCACCTCCACCTCTCCTCCTGCCTTTCTCTCTTCTACTCTCTCTTCTGCTCACACCTCTCTCGCCATATTTGGTTGATTCCGTTCGTTTGCTTCTGTTCTGCATTGAAGCCCCCACATTCATTTTTTTGCTCTTTTCTGTTTGTTGCACCTTTGTGTTGTCGAACGACACACTTTTTTTCTCTCTCTCCCGCACAACCACCTACTTGCCATACAAACGCACCTACTTTCTCCGAACCCCACACCTTTTTATAACACGCACAAAGTCGCTCGTTCATTCATACACCACTTCAACAACCAACCTACAACCCTCGACAAGCAACCATGAAGTTCTTGTCCACAACTGGAGCTGTGCTCCTCCCGCTCGCCGCCACTGTCGTTGGCGCCATCGACCTCAAGCCCGATGACGAAAACTCCGTCAAGGACTGCTCGTCCAAGTACGCAAAAGGTCTGATGTCGAGCTACAAGTACAACGACCCCGCGCTTCCCAAGGAAGAGCGTGGTTACTGGCCCAAGCCCCACTACTGGTGGGCCTCTGGTGCCATCTGGGGTGGTGTTATTGAGTACTCGCAGACATTTGGCGACTCGCAGTATGTCAAGACAGTGCAGGATGCTCTGACTGCCAACTATGGCCCCAAGAACGATTTCATTATGGAGGATAAGCGGGATCAGCAGGTATGTGGTATCGTGTGGTGACTTTGGAGTCCAATATACCCCATGGAGGTGGAGCTTGACTCTACCAAATGGATTACAATGCTGACAGGAATGAATAGGGCAACGATGATCAAGCCTTCTGGTGCTTGGCAACTATGGGAGCCGTCGAGTATTCGTTTCCCGAGCCTGCAAACGCCCCGGCCAGCTACTTGGAAGTGACCGAGAACTGCTTCAAGAACATCATGTCCCGATGGGATACCAAGACCTGCGGTGGAGGACTGAAGTGGCAGATCTACCCCGACAACGCCAACGTCGGTGGTTACAACTACAAGAACGCCATCAGCAACGGAGCTGCTTTCGCTCTGGCAGCCCGCCTCGCCCGCTACACTGGAAAGTCCGAGTACTCCGACTGGGCCAAGACCATCTACGACTGGTCCGCCAAGGTCGGACTGGTTGGCCCCAACTTTGAGGTTTTCGACGGAACTGACGACAAGACCAACTGCGCCGCTGTTAGTGACAAGACCGAGTGGTCCTACAATATCGCCATGTACATGCACGGCAGTGCCTTCATGTACGATGTGTCCAAGGGTGACAGCGTCTGGAAGGACCGTGTCAGCGGCTTCCTTAACCACGCCGATATCTTCTTCCAGAACCCCGACCGCGTCAAGAACGTCATGTTCGAGAGGTGTGAATTCTCCACCAAGTTCTGCAACCTCGACCAGCAATCCTTCAAGGCCTACCTCAGCCGATGGATGGCCAAGACCGCCGTTCTCGCTCCCTTCACCGCAGACAAGATCTCGGAATACCTCAAGACCTCCGCCGTTGCCGCTGGCAAGACCTGCGCTGACGATGGCTCCAAGTGCGGTACCAGGTGGTGGAAGAGCCCCTCTGACGGCATCGAGGGTATCGGTCAGCAGCTTAACGCTATGGAAGTCACTCAGGCTCTCATCACTCTCAAGAAGAAGACTCTCCCCGGAACTGGAGGAGCCCCTGCGCCCAAGCCGTCTTCGTCTGCCGCTCCTAGCTCCAGCAAGGAGGCTGCTCCGTCCAGCACCAAGCCCGTCGAATCTAAACCGACCGAGAAGCCCGTTGAGAGCAGCAAGCCCGTCGAGAGCAACAAACCTGTTGTGAGCAACAAGCCCGCTGAGAGCAGCAAGCCCGTCGAGAGCAACAAGCCTGTGGAATCCAAGCCCGTTTTCTCGTTGCAGCCTGAGCAGCCCAAGCCCGAGGCAACCAAGCCCGCTCAAAACCAACCCGCTGCTGGTGCCTCTTCGACGACCTGCACCGACAGCAAGGTCCCCGCCCAGACTCCCGTCCCGACTCCCAGCAAGCCAATTGAGAGCAAACCCGCTGCTGGTACCCCCTCGACGACCTGCACCGACAGCAAGGTCCCCGCCCAGACTCCCGTCCCGACTCCCAGCAAGCCGGTTGAGAGCAAGCCGATTCAGAGCAAACCCGCTACTTCTAGCCTCGCCCCTCCTGCCCCCGTTCCTTCTGGCGAGGGATTCAAGTTCACGCCCGCTCCCGCTCCCCAGAGCTGCTCGTGCACTAGCAAGAAGATCGTGACCGTCTGGGTTCCTCCCACCGCGGTCCCGGCTCCTCCTGCCTCTTCGCCTGCTGGCAAGCCTCCTGCGTCGTCGTCTGCTGCCCCCCCTCCTCCATCTTCGCCTGCAGCCAAGCCCCCTGCGGCGACCCCCGTGGCCCCGCCGCCTGTTGCGCAGTCTCCTCCTGCATCCAAGTCGCTCGTGCCCTACCCGACGCCTTCTCGTAACGCGACTGTACTCCCTACAGGCACGGCGGCTCCTGGCAACGGTAGTATTCCCATTGTGAACTTCCCGGGCGCTGCCTCCAGCACCATGATGGCCGGCAGCACTTTGTTCGGCGCCGTTGCCCTTGCGGTCCTGTCCGCCCTTTTGTAAGACGTCAGCGCGTTGCATATATAATACCAGGGTCGTTTGTTTTTAGAGCGGAGCCCCGACCCCTCCTCCTTCCCCCCCCCCCCTCTTCTCTCTTCTTTGCGCTTTGCGAACAGAGGATAGCTATAGATACATAGGTATTTGGTTATCATGCTATTCTATATGTAGATAGGCAGCGACCATCACCACCCCCATTAATCTTTTTCTTGCTATTATCAAAAATTTTAGTCTTTATTAGCTCTCTCTCTCTTTCTCTCTGCATCGGACGGGGCGTTCATGCCATACATACATTAACGTATCATTCCAATGTTGACATTCTTCCATGACTCTCTCATAATTTGGGTTTTTCAAAAGGTGAAAATGTTTCAGATGATTTCATTTTTTTCGTGACATTCTCATTGGCAAATTAAGCTTTTTGAAGATACTGGGACTTTTTTTTTTATCAGCACTAAGTCTCTGTGAAGATTTGACGACGGGATCAGCAGCATCGCATCGCATCCTCATGTGTGTGCGCGCATATAGGTATGAATCTTGGGAGGCGCTGGTGGCTGGAGCATTGATGCGTCGGAGATTATGTTATGTATGCAAAACGTGACTTGCATGGCGGGGGATTGGGAGGGGGGCGGGGAGGAAGGGCGGGCGGGTGGGGGAGGAGGTGGAAGGACCTTTAGGGAGGGAGGGTGGGAGATGGTTTTGAGGGGGGGATAGTAGGGGGATAGTAGGGGGATAGTAGGGGGAATGGTAGGAGGAATAGTAGGAGGAATAGTAGGAGGAATAGTAAGAGGAATAGTTGGAGGAATAGTTGGAGGAATAGCAGGAGGGAAAGGGGAAGGGATAAAAGAATTAAAGATTTAGATAATACTACTAACTAATGTCTAACAACACCTATAAACTACTCTAATATATCTTAATTTATATATACTAACGCCTAAGTATGTACCCAACGATTTTGTGTAGAGCGGTAGCATCGCATCCTTATGTGTGCGTGTATACATGTATGAATCTTGGAGGCGCTGGTGGCTGGAGCATTGATGCGTCGGAGATTATGTTATGTTAGATATGTATGTATGTAAAACGTGACTTGCATGGCGCCATCTGTCAGTTCATATGCCAGATAAATGACCAATTATGAGATTGGGCCCAGTCGAATTTTTGTTCGACACCATCCCATCATGTGTGCACGCGATAAGTTACCATTTTTTTTTCTTGCTTCTCATCATCAGTCATGGTGATGTATGTCTTGCATAAGTAGTATGTATACACATGTGTAGGGATGCATGGTGGAGCTGGGGGCGCGCGTGGGGGTTGTTTTTTTGTATGAGGGATATGTGCCTATGTATGTATTCAACAATTTTGAGTAACTAGTGTACTGTGGTATGTACTGTACATCCATATACCAAAGTCAACCCCGCCAAATTCAATTTCGCAGCTAGTTATCTGTCATTGCAGCAGTTGCGAATAAATAGAGTCGTGGCGTCTGTCTCAGTCTCAAGCCAGGCGCACGCATGTCACAAGAGATGAATGACGGAGACTACATGTACACTACTTCCCCTCGCCTGGAACTCCGAGTCGCTTCCCTCCCCCGCCCGCCGCACTGCAACTCCACACGACCGACCAAACGCCCACCTTCTCAACAGCAGCTGTAGCGCCTCAAAAAAAAAACGGCCAACTTCTATACCTACATATACTCCCCCCACGCCCCGCGCGCCGCAGCAGCCGGGTTTCGCCTACCTACACACACACATACATACATAACACAACACAACAGTCCGATGAGAGCGCCCTCTTCTTAGCATGCTGATCACCCCAGCTGTCTTGTCTTGTCCCGTCTGTCCCTCCTTCCTTCCGACTGATGATACATATACCGCGTGCGCGTGCTGCTAGCATACCCTGACCTGACCTACTACCTACCTATCTACCTAACCTGGCCTGGCCCCCTCCTGTTCCCTCCCAGAGAGGTACGTATGTAAAACTCAGGCTTTGATCAGTAAAAAAGTGCCCACTTATCAGCTGATAATTCTTGTGACTTACAGATAGATAGTTTGTATTCCCAACCTATCTACCTACACAAACACGGTCTTTTCTCGCTTCCCTCGGATTGACGTTTCGGAAAGCTTTCCTCGCTCGCGCGAGCGGCACCACTACATACCCTCCCTTCCTTTTTTTCCCCTCTCCTCCCTTCTACTGTCCTCCGTGTGCAAGAGCGAAATCCGGGATTCTCTTTGCCCTGATTATTTCCTCCCGATACGCGCGCGCGCGAGGGAAACGAACCCTCGTTTGACAGAACCGTCTTGCCCATCATGGCGCCCAAAAGCAAGAAGATTGGGTATATGAACAAGCAGGTGTACGATGCGTTTCTGTGGACGTTTTCGATACTCGTCGAGCTCTTCTTTCGCGAGGTGCATCCCAGAGGGAGCTGGAAGGTACCCAAGGATGGACCGGTTATTTTTGTGTGCGCGCCGCATGCGAATCAGGTGGGTATAACATACATGCACTTTTTTGGGGGGAATGGATGGGCTGACAATTCGGTATTCAGTTTGTGGATCCGTTGATCTTGCTGCGCATCGTTAAGCGCGAATCGAACCGTCGAGTCCACGTCCTCATCGCCGAGAAATCCATGAAGCGCAAGTTCATCGGCGGCGTCTCCAGCGCGCTCGGCGCCGTCCCCGTAGGCAGAGCAATGGATCTGGTCAGGCCCGCGCAGGGAAAATTGTACCTCCCCGATCCCGTCAACGATCCGTGTCTTCTCCGCGGCGTGGGCACCAATTTCGAGGCAGAGCCCTTTCAGGTCGGCGGGTCTGTGGTGTTACCCAAGATTGATGGCGTTGGAGCTTCGGCGGAGATTTTGGAGATTAAAGGCCCCGAGGAGATTCGGCTCAAGCGTCCATTCAAGGGTGGGATTCCCATGCAGCAGTTGACGGGGAGGAATGATATGACCAAGGATGGGACTTTTGTCGATGGTGCGTCGGATTTGAAGGGTCCGGCTCCGGGTTTCGAAGGCATCAACTTTCAGGTGGCTCCAAAGTTGGATCAGAGGGGAGTTTATGATGCTGTGCATACGGTGCTTCATCAGGGTGGTTCTGTGGGTATCTTTCCTGAAGGTGGTAGCCATGATCGACCCGATCTTTTACCTCTCAAAGGCAGGTTTTTTTCCCGCGAAATGTCGAGTGTTCATTTACTGACGATTACTAGCTGGTGTGGCTATCATGGCATTGGGCACGGTGGCTACGAAGCCTGACTGCAACCTCAAGATCATTCCCGTGGGCATGAATTACTTCCATGCTCACAAGTTCCGCTCAAGGGCCGTTATCGAATTCGGAAACCCTATCGATGTGCCTATTGAAATGGTCCAACGGTTCGAGGGAGGTCAGAAACGTGAAGCTATTGGAGAGCTACTGGAGATTATCCGCGAAGGGCTCATTTCTGTCACAGTCACAACGCCTGACTACGATACACTGATGGTATGCTTGAATGTACAGATGTAGATTAGTTGCGTATACTGACATGTACCCAGTTGATCCAAGCCGTCCGAAGACTTTACAACCCTACAGGAACGAAACTTCCGTTACCCCGAGTGGTGGAGCTGAATCGCCGTCTCGTCCAGGGTTACACCAAATACAAAGACGACCCGCGCATCGTGGAGTTGAAGAAGGAGGTGCTGGCTTACAACAAAGACCTACTCGCGCTGCAACTTCGAGACCATCAAGTGCAATACGCGCGAGTGAACGTATTGACCTGTTTTTTCCTCTTCTGGTACCGCCTGATCAAGCTCAGTCTCCTGACCATTTTTGTGGTTCCGGGACTCCTCCTATTTGGAGGAGTTTTCCTCGTCTGCAAACAGATATCGCGGAAAAAGGCCAAGGAAGCACTGGCAGCCTCCAACGTCAAAATCGCCGCCAAAGATGTCGTCGCCACATGGAAGCTCCTCGTCGCCATGGCCGCCGCCCCCGCCATCTACTTCTTCTACGTCATGATTGGAACTTGGCTCTACACGCAGAACAACGCGTTTGGTCTCCTACCCGCGGGAATCAAAAAGCGCTGGATCATCCTAGGCCAGTGGATCCTGTACCCGACCGTCACGTACGCCGCGCTCCGCTTCGGCGAAGTCGCCATGGACATTCTCAAATCGCTCGGACCCCTCATCAAAATCATGAGCCCCTGGTCCGGCAACCAACTCGTGCGCGTCAAGCAGCGCCGCGAGAAGCTCGCCCAGGCCATCACCGACATCATCAACACGCTCGGCCCCGAAATGTTCGACGACTTCCACTCGAAGCGCATCATCGAGGACCCCTTCACCAAAACCCCCACATCTCCCTCCTCCAAACGCGCACAAACGCCCCCTCCCCCGCAAAAGTTCCCCCCCTCAGACCCAACCCGCCAACCCTCGCAAAACGCAGCAGATACCTACGACTACCCCGCATCCCCGACCTCACCCGCCTCCCCCTCTATGCACCGCGCCCACACCATCCCGCGCAACGAGTCCTTTGGCGACCTCGCCAACCAAGACTTCTTCTCCACGCGGCCCTCGACGCCCAAAAAGGGCGAGCACAGTCGCACACCGTCCGGTTCGAGTTTGCTGAGCGGCGGCATGGGCGGGTTCCAGCTCAAGCCGTTTTCGACGATTGATGGCAATCTGGAGGAGGTGAGTCGTAGGATCAAGAGTGGCATGCGGAGGCGTGGGTTGAGGAGGAGGAGTAGTGGCGTGGGGAGTTTGGAGGGTGGGAGTGGTGAGGAGAGTGATGGTGCGGAAGAAGGGGATGAGGGGGTGGTTATGGGGAGGAGGAGGTAGTAGGTTGGTTGGTTGGCTTGGTTGGTTTTAGGGGAAGGAAGGGATTGTTGGGGGTTGGAGATGGGATGGGTGGGTTGGTGAATTTTTTTTTGTTTGGGTTTTGCTTTTGATTTTTCTTTTTGGTTTTTATTGTTATGTGTGTGTGTGTGAGAGAGAGAGAGAGAGAGTGTGTGTGTGTGTGTGTGTGTGTGTGGAAGAAGGGGCGTGTGTAGTTAGTTAACTAGCTCTCTCTCTCTCTCGAGAAAGAGAGACATAGGGAGAGAAACGTGGACTATACCAACCCCCTTCCCTTCCCCTCCCCTTTCCTTTTCCTTTCCCCCCTTTTTCTGATATTTCTCTTCCTTTTTCTTATTTTCTTCTTTTCCTTGTGAGTGTGTCTGTCTAGTAATTATACGTATACTAAAATTACATACATACATCATACATACATACATCCCCTCCCTCCTCCTTCTCCTCCTTCTCCTCCTTCCCCCACCCACATATGTTTCTACTTATCCCTCCCTCCCCTCCCCTCCCCTCCCTCCCCTCGCTCTCAAAAACAAAATTCTTTTCTTTTCTTCTTTTCTTCTTTTTTTCATTATCCCTTCCTCTCTTTCCTCCCTCCCTATCCTTTCCATCCTTTTATTATATATTCCTCCCCCTTACCCTCACACCCCTTACCCTCACACCCCTTACCCTTCCTTCCCTCCCTCGCCACACCTCACCTCACCTCACCTCGCCACACCACACCTCAAACCGTTCGTTCAACAACGGAAAAAAAGGGGGCGACGACGACGACAGCGACGACGACGACAACGACGACGACGACGACGAAGATATAATAACAAACGAATAAACGAATCAACGAAGGGTTGTTATCCAGGAAGAAGAAAAAAGAAAAAAAAGGAAGGAAGGAATTAGTTATACATATATATATGTATGTATGTATGTATGTACATGGGCATGTAACATGTAACAAAACTGGAAATAGAAAAGGGTTTCTTTTTGTAATTCTAATTCTAATTCGATTCTCTACTTCTGCTTTCCCACATGCACTTTAAAGAAGAAGAAAAAAAAAAAAAAAAAAAAA
>KZ805375.1:92049-170701 GCA_003073855.1 Periconia macrospinosa
AAAAAAAAAAAAAAAAAAAAAAAAAAAAAAAAAAAAAAAAAGGCGTTATTAACAACAACAAAAATCCTACAAAACAAACAACAACAACAAAAAGAAAACGTAAACGTTTAAAAAAAGAAAAAAAACGTGGACTCAATAGGAACGTTTTTTTCTAAGCCGTTTTTTTTTAAAAAGCCTTTGTTGTTTGTTCTTGTTGTTGTTACGTATCATTACATTACCTTAACCCCCCCCCCTTTCCATCACTGCCCTAGGTATCCCTTATTCCTTATTCCCTACATAGGTTAAGAAGTATGTATTCCCTCCCTCCCCTTCCCTCCCCCGTGTTCGTCCCAGGGTCCCAAAAGACCCCAACCAATCCATTCATTCATTCACCATTCACCAAAAAAACCAAGAACAAGAACAAAAAAACAATCAAACCACCTCCTTCCCTTCAATTCAACCATCCCACACACACACAAACGCCAAATCCCACGTTCCGTCCGTCCGGAGGGAGACGGGGAGGGGGGGTTTCAGTCAGAGGAATTGAAAGAATTTTTCACGAGGCCGCTTTGGTAGGCGTACTCGGGGCCGTTTTCACCGCCGATAAATTCGATTTCCCGGGGGGACCGGCAGCGTTGGTGTTGTTGCTTCCCGCATCTTTACGCAATTGACGTACAATGGCTTCGAGTTTGCGGCGTTCTTCTTGCTCGTTCTGGTTTTTTCCCTCATGTTAGTTTTCCAAAAAAAAAAAATTTGCAAAATGTGTAGGTGTAGAGAGAAAAAGGAAAAGGGGAGGGGGAAAAAGGGGGGGAGAACTCACTCTTAATGCTCGCAACCCCTCGGCCGTCCGCTCGCGCATCATCTTCCTAAAATCCTCTCGGAGCATGCGAATCGACGTTGCGCCCATTTCGGGCGGGATGGGGCTCGCGAGCGCTGCGCTGGGGTTCGCGGGACCCGTCATGGCTCCGGCAGCGACGCTGGGGCTGCGGATCCCGAGCCATTTGACGCGTTCATCGCTGAGCTCCATCTCCAGGGCTTCCTTCTCGTCGCGCAGCTTGTCGACGGCGGCCTCGAGGACGTCGCGGTCGCGCTCGTTTTGGATGGCGTCGCGCGTCAGCGCCTCGTAGTCTGTCGCCATGCCCGCGAGCTCGGCCTTGAGGTTGCGCTCGCTTTCGCGGGCTTCTTGCTCCGAGTGGGACGCGGCTTCGGAGAGTTTCTGGAGCGCCGAGATCTCGGCGATGAGGGACTCGTTTTTGGCGGCGAGCTCTTCGAGTTCTTGCTTTGCGGGCGCGCCTGAGGCGGCGGCGCGTTCGGCGCGGGTCCCGTAGGCACCGTCGAGCTCGGCTTTGGCGAAGGTGAGTTCGGTGGTGAGGCGCACGACTTCGGATTCGAGGTTCTCGAGCTCTTGTTCCTTGGCGCGGAGGGCGTTGGCGGTTTCTGTTGAGCGTGCTTCGGCTTCTTCCTTGGCGGAGGTGGCGCTGCGGAGGGCGGCGGTTGCTTCGTCGATTTTGGCGGCGGAAGAGGCGAGCTCGTCTTGGATGGCTGCGGCTTCCGCGCGGGCGTCTTCTTGCGCTTTAGTGAGCTGCGATTCGAGAGATTTTGCGCGCTCTTGCGTGTCGCGCAGCTTAGTCTCGAGATCGGTGTTGCGGGCTTCAACGTTGCGAAGAGATATTTCCTCTCTCTTCTGGTCATCGGTTTGGCGAAGGAGATCCATGGCTCTTTCTAGTTCGCCCTCCATGGTCTTCTTCTCCGAACGCGCACTGAGGACCTGCTCGTTGAGTCTGTTGACCTGCTCTTCTCTTTGCGCGTCAGATTTGTTGTTGAGCTCTCGCTGCTGCTTGATCTGGCGTAGCAAGATGGCTTGCTTGTCCTTGAGCGAAGTGGCGCGGCGGAAAAGGTATCGTATCTTGGAATCAAAAGCAATCAGCGAGTATTCTTCGTTGACGTTGTAATCTTCATCGGGTGACAGCTCCTCCGTATTGTCCGGATCCTCAGCAAGAAGGGCCCTTCGTTCACGTTTCCGTTCCCGAGCTTCTTCCTCGCCATCCTGTATCGTCTTCCAAAGACCCCTCAGCGTAGTTTCGTACTTGTCCGCGTCTCCGCTGCCGGCTGCCATGTTCCGTAGATCGTCAATCTGCTCGTTCATGGAGTAATGTAATTGGGAAATGTTGTAGAAAGAATCTTCCATGTAGCCCAGCTGCTCCTGAAGCCCTCCGACAGCAGGAGGTGGAGGCATTTGGTCGTCTGATCTGCTGAGCAAGGCGTACAGCTGATTGTTGATGCCCTCCATGCGCTCTTGAACCTCGGAATCTGGTTTTGAAGATGAACCCCTTTCAGCTTGCTCGACACCCATACTCTTGATCCCCTGATCCAGAAAGTCAAGTTGTCGATATATAGAGGATGCGTCTGCTGTGCCCCCAATCGGTCCTGAAGGAGGGCGGTTGTACTGTTGATTCCGGTCCGGGTTGGCTTGAACAATGAGGTCTCGAAGGCGCTCGTTCAAGTTCTCTAACCGTTTACTCATGGTAGATAGTGTTTGAGTTTGCCGATCGATGGATTCTGTACGATGGTGTGTCCCCTTCTGCAGAGCATTCATGAGGCTATCAAGATTCTCGGGAGAACGGTAGAAACTGCGTTCGTCAAATATATCGTCTCCCGACCTGTCGTTTCGTTCATTTTCATAAGTATATATGCTCGCGGGACTATCCGGTCTAGGGTCATTATCGTTGGCCAGCTGCGGGTTCTTTCGCTTCCTGGGGCCGTGATGCGTCATTTGCAATACAGCGGCCGTGTGCATCAACAGCTGCATGTCGATGAGTCGCATCCGAGACTCAATCTCCAAAAGCTCTCTTGTGAGATCGTCAACCTTTCTATTACTCGCCGCCAGCTCTTCCTCGGACTTGGCCGATGTATCCTTGACCGCATTGCTCCCGCGACTGCTCAACCCCCTCGAGTGCCCTTTGTCCTTCTTCGAATTCAAGCGCGTGAGCGACTGCGCGGCGTCGCGAATCTTGGTCTCGGATTCCAGCTTCCTTCGCGTCGTTCCAAGCCGGGCGTCCAACCCCTTCTGCTCCTGCTTCAGCGCCTCCACCTCCTCCACGGTCAAAACATCGAAGCGCTGGCTATCTGTCATGGCGGTCTCGACCAGCAAATGCATGGCAACAGGATCGCGATTGATCTCGGACATGCGACGCTTGACAGGAGAAGCGCCGTACGAGCCATTGTCCTGCTGGTAGTCCTTCCGGCCATCGACAAAGACATCAGGAGGCGGTATGAATGCGCTGCCGCCGAACCGCGGGCTGATTTGGTAGGCCATGGGGTAGAAGCTGGGCGAGACGGCACCAGGGCCACCTATTCCGGGGGACGGATAGTTTGAGGTGGGAGAAGGGAAGTTGTCGTAGAGCGGACGAGGGCTCAGGGCGTCGCCGCCGTATGGGTATTGAGTGCGAAGGCCGCCATTGCTGGCCATTATGTTCGAGGACCCGGGGCCCGAAGCACAAGTACAGGGCGCACAATTACAGGGACACAGTCAGACGAGGCGGTAGGGCCGTGGCGGAGACGGTGAGGAGGCGCAGTATGGGCCGAAAGCGGTGCGGGAAGGATCGCGGAGAAAAAGGAAAGAAGGGAAAGAGGAGAAAAGGGAAAAACGTCCGAGGAATATGTTCCCCAACGCGATGCAATTATACAGGCGCGGGTACTTCAGATGTTTATGAACAGCATGATTTATTCGGACAGGAGGGGGGGAGTGGAGATTGGATTGCAATGGGAGGAGTAGGAATATGAATCGAGGCCGGACGCGGATGCGGAAAGGATGATTGGATGATTGGATGGTTGGCAGGGGTTTAGCGTGGGTTGGTCAGGGGTGGCTGAATTGGGACGACGGGCGATTAAACACCAGTGACCACCATTCCGCTACCTACTGTGTACATATACTCGGCATTCCTGCCTTCAAACACATCTCCGTCTAACCTACCCTCTGATTATAACTCCAATGTATAGATATACAGAAAAAAAAACATCCCTATACTCTCAACCTTCGCCATTATAACGCTCCAATCCCTTGTGTCCACTATATCCAATATCAATCCCACGGCACAAGCATTCCCCCGGCTCACCACTCCTCTAGTCCGTCAATACAAAATCCCCCAAATTCTAAAAAAGCCTCCAATATCCACATCCCACACTTATCAATCGCACCATCTCCAAAAATACCCGACGTGTGCCTAAGTATATATAGTGTCTAGTTCAGAGTCAACCTACCTACTGTAGTACCTACGTCCCTCCATACGAGAAATACGAAAAATGATTAACTGAGTAAAAAGTAGTGTACATATAAAAACCATCGTCTAATATAACAATCCTTAGCGAAAATCCCCCCAAATTCTTTTAAAAATAGTGACGTATGTAACATTACCTCTTCAAAAAACGCCGAAAATTCAGATTTCTTTCTCTTAGTAAACCTTACAATTGTTTCACTTAGCAGGTATTTTACTCAAAACGGCCCCTCCCTTAACGGACAACCCATCCACACCACTACAAAAAGAAAGAGAAGGAAAGGAAAGAAAAAACAAAGAACCAAGCATTTGAACTTCTAGAAATCCCTCTTTCCCCACCACCACCATCACCACCACCATCACCACCACCATCACAACACAAGTTACAACACCCACCATGCCGTCCTCCCCTCCTCCCTCCCTAACCCCAACCCAACTCTCCCTCTACCTCACGCACCTCTTCCCCACTTCCCCCAGCACCCCTCACCCCACCCCTCCCCTCTCATCCCACCCCCCCTCGACCCAACACACCTACCTCACCACCCTCCTCACGCACCACCTCGCCACCATCCCCTTCGAAAACCTCTCGCTGCACTACTCGCCGCACCGCCAGATTTCTCTGCACCGAGACGCGCTGTTCCAGAAGATTGTGGGGGATGGCAAGGGGAGGGGTGGGTATTGCATGGAGAATAATGCCTTGTTTGGGTTGTTGTTGAAGGGGTTGGGGTTTGTGGTTTATGAGGCGGGCGCGAGGGTTTGGAATCCGAGTGCCGAGGGGGAGGGGGAGGGGTCGTGGACGGGTTGGTGAGTTCTTTCGCGTTTTTTTCCTCTTTTTGAGGGGTGGAAGAGGGTGGAGGGGAGGGGAAAGGGTGAGATGGTGGTCTATTTCAATTTTAAAAAGGACATTCTATTCTCGATATATCATCAATTGATATCACACATATCATACACGCAATCCATCCCCACCCTTCCCTCCAGGAGCCCTGTTTAAAACAACTTCCAACACATCCTAACATCACCGTCCTACACAGGAGTCACATGATCAACATCGTTACCATCGGCACTAAAAAATACCACGTCGACGTCGGTTTCGGGTCCCAAGGCCCCATCGTTCCAATGCCTCTCGACACCTCCAGCCCCATTCAACCACACCTCACGCCCGCGTCTGCACGTCTGCAATACAAAAACATCCCCGGCACGACGGACCCTTCGCAGCGGTACTGGGTGTACGAGCACCGTGCGTCCCCCAACACATCCTTCCAACCGCGGTACTGCTTCACGGAACTCGAGTTTCTGCCGAGCGATTACCAGGTTATGAATTACTTCACGAGCACGTCGAATAAGACGTGGTTTACGCGGACGGTGGTGGTGGAGAGGAAGGTTATGGGCGAGGGCGGGGAGTTGGTGGGGGATGTCACGGTCAATGGGGATGTGATGAAGCGGAGGGGGAAAGATGGGGTGAAGGAGCGGGAAGTGAAGTTTGCGAGTGAGGAAGAGAGGGTGAGGGCGTTGGAGGAGGAGTTTGGGATTCGGCTGGATGAGGTGGAGAGGGATGGGATTAAGGGGTTGCCGTCGGAGATTAAATAGAGGGTGAACGCCCCCCGAGAATCTGGCAATGCGAGTGATTTGCCGCTATGGATAGAGACATGACGAGACGGTGTTTTTGCATATTGAGGATATGGGACAGTAGAGAAGTTGTACATATTGAATTTCTTGAGGACTGGTATTGGCTATGACATGGAGTATCGTTTACATGGAGGGAATGAGAGGTTGAATTGTGTATAGAGGCAGCATTTAGACGAAGCGCTTCTCCAACTGCATCGTTGTTAGCAATGGGCATCTCCGTTTGACGGGCAGCTCGTTTGCTATTCCATCCCGCACTTACCCTCCATGGGTTGTTCAACTCGAAGCCTGGTGGCGCCTCGGGCCGGTCGGTTTGTCCACGTGCGAAGCCCGTAAGTCGGCGGTCGCGCTGCATCACTGTCGATGGTGTTTAGTATTCGTCTTTTATCCTGTCGTGCCGTGCCGTTTGAATGAGGTCATTGTGGAAGTGTCATACTTTGCTGTAGCCGTGTTAGCTGGGACTCTGAAGCCACAAGCAACTGGGAAATGAAGCAACTCACCCTATCCCATACGTCCAGCCCGCGTCGGGGCTTCTTTCCTCCATTCTGCATCTCCTTGAGCGATCCGACAGCCCAGCTGCTAAAGGTGAACATCTGCACGAGCGGTCAATGGGGGTCTCCGGGCGGCCGACAGGGGCAATTGACTCACGCCGAGCATGATGCCGTACGGCAACAGAGCTTCAAAGGGCACACCCATGGTTGCGAGGGTTGCGGGGGGTGCTGTTGTGTGTTGTGTCTGGGGAGTGGGGTTCTGGGGTGAGAGAGAGCTTTGGAAGGTATGATTGAGGTCCCGTCCTTAGCTCCTGCCAGCCGAAGTTCACGTTGGCTTGGCACCAGACACCCAGCTTCCAGGAGGCCGCGCTCTTCAGACAGCAGCAACTCCCCGCCAGCACGCTCTCTCACCGTGAGGGAATTTATTTGGTGTCGCTCGATTCTACACGTTTGCCCGAACCGCACATACCCTGCCCGTTTGCGACGGTTGCGCGGCAATAATTGTGCGTGGCAACAATCAACCTCCGCCTCTCGCCCAACATCACCCGGCGCGACCGCACGCCCTCCTACATCACGATACGGCCTTGACTGCCTTCACAAGGCATAAACAGTGTATATCACGGCTATATAATTCATCATTGTCCTTGGATTCCTCTCGTCAACCATCACAACGCGCTCTCGACACCCGCACGACGCGCTCCGCAACACGCTCCATGCAGACATCCTTGGGGTGTTTCCACTCATGAAACCCATCATCTACATGGTCCAGTGACTACTAGATCGCGAATCTGGCGTATTTTGTCTCCCGAATAGCCTCGGTCATGTCCCTCGCGATGGCGGAGCCCGGCAGGCTCATTGGCCAAAGCGCAGGCAATAGAGACCCAGAGGACGTTGATGCCGATGGAGAATACGAAGAGGACGATGCTTATTTTGAGCAGAGTGCTGGGGGAGCAAATACACAAGTGGACGGCGCCCGCGACACGGATGCGGAAGGCTCCGACGTGGACGCCGAGGGTGAAGAGGTGGATGAAGAGGACGACAGCGAACCAGTGGGTGCGGTCAAGATTGCTGCGCCTGAAGATGCTGTGTACGAGGAGGACGATGAGCCGTATGGCAATGCACACAGAGACTCGTCTTCCGATGCCAAGACCAGTGACAGCGAGCATGACTCTGGCACCTCCGAATCCGATGCCGACAATCACTGGGACGTTCAAAGTGAGGACGGTGAAGAGCGAGAAACAGAAAAATTGGAGCCCAATCTCTGCGTGTCAGTACCCTTGATCTATTGTTACAATCTTTGCTATGTGCGTGGGAGACTGATTTTGTGTTAGTTATTGCAACGGGGACGAAGACAATGATCCAAACGAGGAATTCGAGGAAGTGTTGTCGTGTAAAGCATGCGGGGACATGGGTACGTTGCTCTTTAAAAATAAATGGTTGACCTTTGATGTTTCCGGGTCGCTGACATGATCTTTGTTCCTGCAGCACATCGGCAATGCGCCCGAGACGCTAATACTCTTAGTCTCGATGATGGTACGTATATATCGGTATGGAGAAAGCAGGGCATAAGTTTTCAAGCTAAGTCTATTGCTGCAGATGCCTCTCACTGGCGATGCACTGTTTGTATGCAGAACGATCAGCATGGAAAAGAGGGATCTCCGGATTCCCAGTCTCACCGCAGACTCTCATCAGTATCTAAACTGACAAAGGATCTTTTGCCTTCGCATCGAGGCAAAGATCCTGGCGGGCATTCCATTTTCAATGAACTGATCCTCCCTGATGATTCGGTAGATGGTTCTCGCTCACTTAGAAAGCGGAAAGCTTCGTACGAAGAGGAGCTGCCACAGTCAGGGAGGCTGTCAAGGAAGAAACGCAGGTCTTCTGAGCTTTCTAGGCCAGATACAGCTGCCTCCACAGCTCGGTCTACGTCCCACGCGCAAGGAAGAAGCGCGGTGACGGATGGAGAGGACACCGATGGTGTGCACCACAGTGCATCAGAAAATGGTTCTTCACGCCTCCGCTCATCTCGACCCCGTCGCACAAAGCCGCAGCAGAAGAAAGATAAGCGCCCCTTGGTTTCTATAGAAGAGGGCGAAGGGCTTAGTCTCATCGCTGTCTTCCACCTCAACAACGAGAAGGTCCAGAAAATAGTAACCTCTAAACCTAAAAAGAAGATTCTTACGCAGGACCAAGAACGACGGGAACAGCGCCGCGAAAGAGATAGAGAGCGGCGCGAACGGAATCGGCGTGCTGCTCAGGCTGCGCGGGAGGAGGCAGAAGAGTCCCATTATCCCGCTGTCAACATCAACGTCAACTACACAGCGCCCTTCCACGGATTCGCCGACAAGGAAATGGACGAAAGCAAGAGCAAACCGTACGGCGGTATATTATCGGAAGTCGACGCTGACACATCGAAGACCTATCCTACGCAAGCTGACAGGAAGCGGTTTGAGGATGCACGGCAACGGGCGGAACAAGATTGGAAACAGAAGCAAGCTGCACTCTATGCCCGCGAGGAGCCGGTCAGGCGCACAAAAGAGACTGGACCACCAAGCAAGATCAAGTGCATCAACTTTGGAGGGTACGAGATTGACACATGGCACGCTGCGCCATATCCCGAAGAATACAGCAAGAACAAAGTGCTCTATATCTGCGAGTTTTGTCTCAAGTACATGAACTCTGATTATGTAGCATGGCGGCACAAGGTGAGCCTGCTTTTCCCTATATTTTTTGGTGGCGTGCTAACCATAGCAGCTGAAATGCCCTGCAAAACACCCACCTGGTGATGAAATTTACCGCGATGGCAAATACTCATTCTTCGAAGTCGACGGTCGCAAGAATCCCGTTTACTGCCAGAACCTGTGTTTGCTCGCGAAACTCTTCTTGGGCTCCAAGACGTTGTACTACGATGTGGAGCCTTTCCTGTTCTATGTCATGACGGAAAATGACAGCCTCGGATGCCATTTTGTTGGCTACTTCTCCAAAGAGAAACGGCCGAGTTCTCTCAACAATGTTTCGTGCATTCTGGTCCTTCCCATCCACCAGCGCAAAGGCTATGGTCAATATTTGATCGAGTTCTCATATTTGCTTACTCGAGTGGAACAAAAGACAGGGAGTCCCGAAAAGCCTCTCAGCGACATGGGACTTGTGAGTTATAGAAAATACTGGCGCCTCATCATGTGCGAAGAGCTCCTCAGCCAAAAATCGCCCGTCAGCATCGCAGCCATCTCAGAACGCACAGGCATGACGCCAGACGATATCGTCTCCGCGCTCGAAGGCCTCCGCGCGCTCGTCCGCGATCCCGTCACCGGCAAATATGCCCTTCGACTCGACTACTCTTACTTCAAGCAGTACCTCGAGAAGGCCAACAGCAGCGACAACCCCAAGATCAATCCCGCATGCCTCGTCTGGACACCGTACGTCATGGGGCGCCTCGGACAGTACGAAGACGGACCGACCCTCCACACCGTCCAACAACGCGACGAGGAAAACGAAGACACCAAAGCGGAACCCGAAGAAGGCGTGCAAATGGACCTCGCGACCAAAACAAATGGCACATCCGTCAACGGCTCTCAAACCGGCGAGAACAACAACAACACTACCCACCCTAACAATGAAGACGAAAACGCCGCAGGCGCCGCAGGGACCGCGACACCCACTCTCGCACCCGAAGAATCCGCCACCTTCAACAACGGCGGCGTTTCTCCCTTACCACCAGGCACGCCCCTCGCCAACGGCTCCGTCGTCGCCGTCGCAGGCTCTCACATCACCACCGCCGCCCCCTCGATCCCCGCAACGCGCTACGAAGTCTTCCCGCCCATCCCCGGCCAACCACCCCCGAAACGCCGCCCAGGTCGTCCCTTTGGCTCACGCCGCCGCACAACCTCCACACCGCACTCGCGTAGCCGGTCCAACGCGCAGAACCTGGGCATCGCGACGGCGCCTGTGTCGCGGATTCGGTTCGGGTCTCCCAACGGCGCTGGCGGGCAACGGTCGCCGACAGCGAATGGAGGGAAAACGCCGGGGACGGTGAGTTTACGACGCACGAGAAGCCATCTGAACAAGAGTATCTCGAACGTCGATGCTGGAGAGGATGATGGTGAGGACGATGACGACGACGAAGAAGGTGGTGAGGTCAAGGCCGTTAGTGGTGGTGGAGGGAGTAGTACTAGGCGCGCAGGGGCAGGTGCGAGCTCGACAGGGAGCCCGCCTAACCACCATCGCTCGCGGAATAAACTTCGTGGGCGCGTTGTCGTGGACGATGACGACGACGAGGAAGATGAAGACGACGAGGATGTCGATGCTGAGGGGGAGGAGGTGGATGACCTTGGCATCGATGTCGGTGCGCCGCCTATCGCCGGTGGTGACGACGCCGATGGCGTGCATTCGGAAGACGCCGAGGGAGAAGAAGACGACGACGATGGCGGCGGTACTGGTATGAACGGTATCAATGTCATGGTTGGCGTCAGCATCAACGGCAACGGAAACGCACCCTCGAGTCTTGCTCCTCATAATGGAATCGATGATGCCATGGATATCGACGCCGAAGGCGAGGACGACGATGATATTACCATGGTTGGGGCGTGAAGTGGGGTGTTTCTTTTTTTTTCGGTCTCGGGGCGTATGTACGTCTTTGTTTGTTTGTCTGTCTGTCTCTCTGAAGAATTTTGACTTTTTTCTTTTTCTTCCTCTCTTTTCTTTTTTTTTTTCTTTGTTGAAAGGGAGGTGTGCTGTTTTTGTTATTATTTTGTCTAGTCTGTACCCCTTGGCGTACATACCCTTCGTACGTGTGTGCGCGCGCATGTGTGGTTTAAGGTTTAACGGGTTTTATCGGGTTTATGGTGTTTATGGTGTTTTTTCTTTCTCTTTATTTCTCTCTCTCTCTCTTATTTTGGAAACCTTGGTCACTTCTCCCTCCCCCTTTTTTTTTTTTTTTTAATAACTGGAGTACATGTAACTAGCAAAGAAAGAGATCCCCCCACCATGGAGTTTTAACAAACAAGTCTTTGTGTGGTCTTTTATTATGGGAAAGGGAATTTTATTTTTTAAAGTTATACACACACATACACACATACATACACACTATACTCTTCTTATCCCTTTATTTTTCTGTCTTTTTTACTGAATCTTGTGGTGTATGTGTGTGATGTATGTTTTTTTTTTTTAACAGTATCAACCAAGGTCCTGTCACCATCCTGTCCCATCCTATCCTATCTCTTATCCTTAGCTAGCTAAGCTGCGGGTTAAAACCTTTATTTCCTAAACCCCTCCCTCTGCCCTCCTTTTATATATATATATACGTATAAGTTGGTTAGGTCGGAGGGGGGTTACAACAAGGTTGTTTTTCTCTTTCTTTCTTTCTTTCTTTCTATCTTTCTATCTCCCTTCCACTACCCCCCCCTTTTTTTCTCTCTCTAGATGTCCCTTACGAACAAGATACCTAACAGCAAAGACCAAAATAGGTTTCCTTCTTTTCTTTTCTTTCTTCCCTCTACCCCCTCCCCACCCGGTAGTTAAGTGTATATATATCTAATATTCTAAGCATGAATTACTCAACCTCAATCATGATTATTACATTTGAAAAAAAAAAAAAAAAATTAATCCCCTGCCCTCTCCTCCTCTCCCTCTTTCCATCTAATCTATCTATCTATCTTTCTCCCTTTCTTTTAAGTGCGCAAAAAAACTACTTTAAAAAAAAATAGTGAAAAAAGGGAGGATTTTTCATTTTTATCTATTTTTTTTATTTTACTTAAATTTTATTACGTTGTACATATAGAGTTTTACCTACATACCTACCTATATATATAGGTAGATACAATTAATAATGCATCCTTTGCACCCACGCGAGCGCGCTATCTATCCTTATGTATGTAATCTACCTACTTATTAATTTAGTGAAAAATAACTTTTTGTAAAAAATAAAGAACGTAAAAAAGCAACACTAACCGCCTAAACCATTCTTTTTTTCTAACGATTTTTTTATTTAAGTTTTATCTAGGCCAGGTACATATGTAGGGAGGGACAGATGCTTAGATTAATGGATGGATGGATAGATGGAGCATTATATATTTTTTTTTGTTTAAAAACATTAAAGGTACAGATAGTTTTAGGTGAAGCAGAGGAAGTAGGTAGGTAGGGTAGATTACCTGTATATTTAAGGTAGAGTAAAAAGAGGTAGATGAGATAGATAGATAGATGGATGGATGGAGTGGAAGTGGAGAGTAATCTTGTTAATTTCAATAGTATATATGAATAAATTTTCTTTCGGGTTTGTTAGTCAAGTTCTCCCCCCTTTTTTTTAAGTACACTATGGAACAGAGAGAAAGAGAAGTGGAAAAAAAGGGACATGTTGATTTACAATAATAATTAGTACACACCTAGCCTAAAAAAAAAATAATAGACTGGAAAAAAAAAGACTTGAATCAGTAACGGAGACAAATTAGTAATAAGCTCATGCAAAGCAATAAATATAGAATGGATTTTACTTCTCCACACCTCTCCTCTTCCCTTTCACCTCCCTCCTCTTCTCTCCTAGATGGCTAGCGAGCGAGGTGAAAAACAGCACCAACCCCCTTTTCAAAAAAGAACTCCGCAGCAAAATTACAACTTGAAACCACCTCCCCGACCGTCCCCGTCCCCGTTCTTTCTTGAGAAAAGACAAACTGATGAAACCACCGCGATGAAAGAAAAGCTCCCACCCATCCAACTATACTCCAAAAACGCGCCATTTGGGATGCAGTTCTCTATAGCACTCAACCAAAAATTTAGCCATACAAACAACAGTGTAGAAGCACAAAGAGAAAAAAAAAATATTTTCAAGAAGGAGATGTTTTCCAAATCATCTGCGCCTATCGCCGACCGTTTTTGGATTTCCCGAAAGCTTTGCGCAGTGGGCAGCAACGCCGTGCCACCGGCCATCAGCGGTGACATTCAACGCCATGATATGGTAGAAAGACGAACAGAGGAAAAAGCAACTGCAGAACTCTTCAGATTGAATGCTCGTCCGGCATCGCTAGCAACCACAGCTTGATACCAGGGGCGCGCAGGGCTTTGTCGATGATCAGGAGATAATTAAGATGACGTTCTCATCAAACACTGTCCGCACTATGCTGCACAGTGGAATGACTCAAGTCCGGCGTGTACGGAATCGACGGAGGGAGAAGCACTCCAGTATCTGTATGACTCGTCAAACTTGGATCTGTCATTGAACCCTGGTAGGCATTCCTTGGGTTTTGGTATACTGAGCTGATGGCGGACTGGTCATCAAGACGGCCCGAAGATTGTCCTTCTTGGTTAGCATCAAAATGACCTACGGAGCGACTGGTGTCCAAATGTGGTATGCTGCTGGGATATGCACCTGAGCGAAGGCTTTCAGGCGATTGGTTAAAGGATGTGCCTCGTGAGCTACCAAGAATATCGTGGGATCGCTGCGGAGTATGCTGAGTTTGACTCATCAAACCCAGAGACGGCGTTATCCCAGTTCCAGTCGCGGGCCGGTGCTCGTCACCGAAGGCAGTTCCTAGTGTTGACCGGTAGGTCCCAAGGCCAGTATTGTCATCTGGAAACGCAAGATTGGAAGCCTGTGTACTACGTTGCTGATTATACGACGGAGAATACATTTGGGTGTAGTCAACTTGCTGCGTATATCTTTGATTTTGCGGGCTCTGCATTACTCCTGAAGGCGAGGATGACAGCAAAGGGCTCGGGAAGTAGTTGGAAGGGTTGGATAGACCTCCCTGAAGTTGATATGTTGACCCGGCTGATGTAGATGATACCGAAAGAGACCCGTACGATTGGCTGCTATACTGCGGTATGCTGTAAGGCATTGATGATTGACGCGAAGTGTATTGAGATGAGCTGACATAGGGTGCCGAGTAGCTTGGTTCGGAAACTCCAGGAGTACTGAAACTCTCTTTGCGATCCTCGGTCTCTGAACGAAACCGCTTGTTTGAGGACTCGTGATATGAATATTCGCTAGTTCTAGTAGGTGTGCTAGTAGGCTCCTCACGCTGGTAGAAGGATCTCTTGGTGCCGCTCATCAGTGCCCGTGGTTCTTTTCGCAGCCGCAGTCGAACGCCCTGATCGGAAAAGGCTCGAGATAGGTAGGTGGATTCTTCCATACCCTTGAAGTCTTTGGCAGGTAACACTCTAAAGGGTTCGGTATATACGCTGGTCAAGAACTGCACCTCGTTGGTTTCCCTGCGATTGTTAGTGTGGAAGCAAGCAAAGGGGCTGCTGGTGCCCTTACTTGTGGAGATCAAATAGGCTGAATTTGAGACAAAAGGTGCCTTGAACCTTGATTGAGATATCTCCAAAAACAAAGAAGCCGCCATCCTTATTATTGTGATCTTTGAGTCGATGTAACGAGGATACGAGCGAGCCAGCCAGGGCGTTGTTGGAAAGATCCTCGTCCACTTCATCTTTGGATCTATGAAGACTGGCGCACATGAACAGGTAGGGGCTTTGAAGGAAGTGCCTAGGATCATGTCAACATGGCAGTGTTTGAAAGATGAGTAAAGAAGCGCGGTTACTTACTGTCCTGGGTCCGCTCCCCCTGAGATATGGCATTGGACAATGGGAGGTGGGTCGACGGGCTTACGAGCTATTTCGCAAATAGTCAGAGAGAACGAGTGGATAGAACGAATAGGTAGAGGGGCAGTCAGTACCTTTCTCCTTGCCTTCGGCCGTTATCAAAGCCTCTTTGGGCTGCTGGCGAATCTCCAGCCTGACATCCTCGCTGCTCGGCTTGTCAGTGAGAGGCGCCTGTGGTTGGGCGTGGGTGAAAGTATGGGTATGATGGTTGTTGTGGCCGTACCTTTGAAAGCTGAGGCTTGGGTGGGTATGTGGCTGCAGGCCTGGCTGTGGATAGAGCGGATGGTGGTGAGGAAATCCGAAGACAGAATTCATTGAGGTGTAAGTCGCCCGCAATGGCCTTGGAGTGAGAATGTGAACAGAAGGAAAGGCGCAATACCGTGGGTGGAGAGGGGTTTGATTAACCGTGGCAGAAGGGGGGCAGCAAACAGAGCCTGAGGAAGAGATGCGGGTCTCGAGGCAATGGATGATGCTAACGCTGCTGGCGGTGAGGGAAACGATGATGGGATGGACCGTGGGCGGAGGCGAATCCACGGGTTTAAATCGCTGGTGTTGAGCGCCAAAGGTCTACAAGGGTGATGGGAAAGCAGGTGACGATGATGGAATGCCGTAGTCGTGTATGGCATTGGAGCCTGCGCGCAGAGCAGTGGATTATGGATGGTAGGCGGTAGGCAGAAGGCGGAAGTAGAGTGGTGAGTGGTGGGTGGTGATGATGGTGGTAGCGAGCGAATGCCCAAACAGAGCAGGAGCACTTCTTTCAGGTGCGTGGTGGAAGGCACGACCACGACCACGACCACGACCACGACCACGAACACGACCGACCGAAGAGAATCGCTCTATCTCTGCCTCTCTCTGCCTTTCTTTGTCTCTGCCTCAGATGCTCAATCTTCAATTTTCAATCTTCCGACCCTCGCGTGTCCCACTCCCCACTTCGACCTCAGCCCTGGCGAGGTTGATGATGCTGATATCCAAGGCGGCGGGCCCGTCGCCGGTTCCAGACGCGATGGCGATGGCAAAGGGCGGGCTTGTTGTTGCAAACACAGAAGCCAACAGCCCCATGAGCACCTCCACGGCCTCCACTCACGATCACAGCCAACAAGATGTCGACGTCGACGGCCACTGTGCGAGTGACTGCTGCCTATCTTGCCAATTGTTCGTCCAACCAAATCCGTCTCTCTCCCTCTCTCTCTTGGTTCCGCTCGTCGTTTCCCCGTCCAGTCCTGCCTTTTGCTGTGCCGAGAGGATTCTGGTCTCTTTCGACTGCACAGTCTTCTTGTCTGGTCTGGAATGCTGCTGGTGAGCACGAGACCTGGGCAGTCGGCAGAAGTCGATGTCGGTCTCGAGTCGTTGCAGGTGCCGCCTGATTGGAATGAAAGAGACTCGCAGAGGCTGCTTGTGCCTTGTAATGGTAGTACCGCCGTCCCAACGTGCGTGCCTTGCACTGTCCTCTATTGGACGGAACCCCAATGAACAATAATGACCTCTCCTCTTCTCCACACCCGTCCGGATATCTGACGGGAGATGGCGCAAGCCTGTGATCGCAGCAGCTCTGCTGGTTCAGAACCACGCGTACCAGACAAAGTCAGGTGTGCTCAACCTCGCAGCAGTTCAAACGTCAGTAACTGGCCGGTCAGCACCCCCAGCATAGCACAAGGCGGCAGGATTGCTTGTTGCGCGGTACCTGTACCGTGGTAGAAGACTGAATTGAATGCGTCGATGGACAAAGACTGCAATCCCGCTCGAATCCCGAATCAGTAACAGATATCACACTCCCCGCAGCTCAGCCCCGGATCAGAAAAAATAGGCGCCTTGAAGATGATGATGATGACTCGCGCAAGGGCAGACGGTGGAGTCGAATGCAGGAAAAGGCGTGGGGCGTGCAGACAAGCAAGCAAGTGATACTTGCTCCCTCGGAGAAAACGGGCAGAAGATGTAGAGTTGCAAGCAAAAGGCCCCAGCGGCAGGAGCCGTGTTGAATGGAATGAGGATGCGGATTGGTGGGTGCGTCGCTGTGAGCTCGCTCTCAAGTACAGGCCACCGGGCTCTCCGCTGTCCTTCTATGGCCTTTCCCTGTTGGATCAAGCTTCACGCCCACTCGCCGCCTGTTGTCCTGTCAGAAACTCAACGGCGCAGATCTGGTTCGCCGTCTTCTTTACCCCGATTGCCTGCTAGCAACTGTCGTTACTAGTTGAGGAAGGCTAGCACAGAACCCGGCGTTCTAAGCCTCGAGCAGTTGATATCTGGTCCCGCCAGTAGGAGTCCCAGCTCGTCCCCCTCCAACACTAAAGTGCGAGCCCGGATTGTTTTTTATGAAAGAAGCTGTTCCTCTTCTTTGGTATGGCTCCCTCTTCAGGTGATGACGGACTGTGTCCCGGCTCCTTTTGCCGGGCTTGTTTGTTCTGTTGGGTCTTCCACTCGCTCGCTTCAAGGGGTAACACTTCGACGAAGGTTTAAGTGACGAGTCGTGAGATGAGAGTGACAGGACGTTATGACTCGGTCAGATACCGTGGTCACAACAAAAGAGTCTGAGCGCTTTCAGATTCCACGCACACTAAAGCGGGCAGGATGCGGCGCGGCGTAGACAGGCCCTGGTAAGGCTACGAGAGTCCCTGAAGTTAAATCGCCAGCGAAGCTTCTATATGCATAGGAACCTGTTGGCGGAGACGGCTCTATCAATCAGCCAAGCCCTGTTTTGAAGTAGAACGGAGTAATGAACCGCTGTCACCTCCTGACTGGCCCATGCAATCCGAGAGCAAAGTGCTGCACAGGCGGCGGCAGTGCATGGGGAGGAGGAAGCCTTCGATTGTGCGTCGATTCGACGGCAAATCCAGGTTCGAAAAGTGGTATGGGCGCAATGGGTACAAGGCTTGAACGGGGGCTCGCTCGGATTGCATGCAATAGGTGCAGGAGCAGCAGAGCTAAAACATCCAAACAACACGCGGAATTTAGCCATGGAAGCTACTCTACTTGAGAGGCGGTATATATCTTCCGTTGGCGCCCAATCTCTTCAAAATGCCCCCCCGCTTGCCTGCTCGTCACAGGTTCCTCTGACCCGTAGTCTCGAGGCACAAAATATTGAAACTGCTCAAAGCTGTTCGTCCAGCTTACCCACTGGCACCATGGAAAGCTGGGCAGGGTGGTACAAGGCACGTCTACACAGATGGTGGCCAGCCCGCCAACCGCTGAGCGGCCCTCGATGTGATGATGGAGCTAGTTACTACTGCCTCTAGAGAGAATTGCATCTTGGAGAGCTCTAGGAGCCGAGAGTGCAGCTGCATCACAGATGCACACAATTGCGTCACACGACAGAGCATGCGACCAGGTTAGCCTAGCGTGTTGATCCGACTGTCAACTTTGACGATGTTTTGATGGGACGAGCTCGGCGACGTCCATCGACTGTATACACTGTACCATATGTCGCGATACCCCCGGGGCTAGCATCTCGTGGGTATAGTGGTAGCATGTTTCAAAGACGTGCTGGAGCGGCAAAGCACCCGGCACAAGCGGGAGGCGGGGAAAGCATGAAAGCATGGCGGCAGAATTCAGCTTCTGAAAGCGAGGAGCTGCGATAAATGAGATGCGGTGAGGTGCAAGGTGGGGAGGAGATCGCCGTTTGACCCTCGCGTTGAACGGGACAGATTGCCTACCAGGATCACGACCAGGGCAAAAAGTGATCCGCCCGTGGGCCATAGCCACTGGAGAATTCTACGATGTTTGTTACACGGCAATGGATGCTTTTTATTCGTTGTGTGTTTAGCCACAAAGCTGCCATCAAGTGACAGTGCTCTGGAGACTCGATGGAAATGAACATGGTCCTGCCCGGAACCTTCCCCTCTGACAGCACGTTATAGCTGGCCCTGGTCTTAATATCCATCTCGCACCGGGTTTGCAGTCACGTCCTGGTAACTAACCGTCCTTGGTATCAATTCAACTTCAACGCCAAACGTACCTAGACTCTTGCCTGCACTGCACGCCCGCACACGCCGCTGAGGCTCCACGAGGGAGAAAATCGACGAGCTCTCTCATCTTCATCATCTACTGCTCGGTATCAACCATGTCCGGTTGCCCGCTCAGTCTTGGTGTACCTGCAGACATGCGGCTGTTGTCACGTCCGCACGGCCCAAATAGTTAACCCTCCAACATAGCCCTATATGGCCTTAATCAACATCGGATTCCCGTTGGCAGAGGCCGCTTGACGCTGCATCTCGGCTGGCAGCCCGCTAGTCTAGAGATCTCTCCATGTCGCTTCTGCGACAGCTCTGCTCGAAAGAACTGGACCCGTCCTGTTTCCGTGTGCCAGGTTGTGATGAAATCGCGTCGCTGTGTCGTCGCTCGGTTGTACATAACTAGCAGCAGGCAACCTTGAATCATCGTAATACGAAACCCACCTCTTCATTACCAGTGCTGGGATGTCGCCCCTCCCTCTCGGACCCGCCCCGAGATGCGCTCACAGATATTATTGAAGCACGGCATTTTTCCTCTGTGCTGTTCTGCCTTGGCCTGTCGCAATTAACTTCCTTCTCAATCAATACCTTCGCAGTATTGGATAGGTGGCTTGACCATCGTCGATTCGGCGCTAGCTCCAACCTTAATGCTCATCACGACC
Source organism: Periconia macrospinosa (assembly GCA_003073855.1). NCBI lineage: Eukaryota > Fungi > Ascomycota > Dothideomycetes > Pleosporales > Periconiaceae > Periconia > Periconia macrospinosa. The sequence continues at coordinate 111,615 of KZ805375.1, forward strand.
ATCATCACCACGATATCACCACACCCGTCACCTACCCATGCGCATCTTTTGAGTTCCTATCCCTTTTTAGTGCACTCGGACCCTTTCATTTCCTCAAACGTAAACAACTACCCATCTCGTGCGTCAAGCCGTCCTAGTGACGTGCGCGATCCTACATGGTTCACGCCTTGTTGAGTTGCATCAGTCCATTTGCGGGTGAATACTTTGAGCCATAGTGCATCATACTTTGCATACGCATTCTGGCTTTATGGGTGCAATTCGAATCGAAACTTTACCAGTGCCTGCGCGCGCCTCCCTGGGATCCCGGGCATGCTGGCAGCCTGGCAGCCTGGCACCACTACTGTCATCGCAATGGTTCCTCGGAGAATTCTTGGGCCTGGCGAAAGAAACCTGGCGTACGGTCCATCGGATACTGATGATCAACCCTCAGGCGTATTTGACTGCTACCCCTAGCAAGGGCTTGCCGTGTTTTCTTCCCCATCTGCTTATGTTAGCAGGCAACCACCTGGTTAATTTGCGTCAATATCGACGACTAATATCTGCTTCACTAGTTAAGCCAACGTGAAGGCTAAAGCCCCAGATGGCCAATCGCGTTCTCTCGCCAGCTTCCATATAGGCGGCAGATACCACCAACTCATGTACATGTATTCCATGTATCCGACGTTGATGATGCTTTCGTTCATGCATACACTGTTCGATAGATGCTGATTTCCTTCATCACGGCAGCTGAACCTATGCGTGGAATGCTTTCCCCCTCCCACGATTCTTCATTGTCGGCATCGAATGGCGCCCCACAAGGATAGACTGTGCCGTGGCAGTGGAGTCAGCCGAGCTTCGCTTCCGTGATTCTGCTCTTTACGAGCATCTGCAAGTATTGTATTTGGTCACTGGAATTGTCCAAGGGCCAAGGCCCGACATGCAGTAACGGAACCCGCTGGTAGGATATCACCGGCGTCGGAACTTGTCAACGACGTTTTCGATTGCTGCTTCACCATAATGCCTGTGTTCTCTTCGCGACAGGCGATAATGGAAAGCCTGTGATCTGTCATAACTAGCAACTATGCGCGCGGCGATGATGGTGGGCCCAAATACCTGCACCAAAAACCAAAAACGGCAGGCACGACAGACGGGATTGCGGTTGTGCGGTCTCTCCATCGGGTGCAACTCGAGGCATTCGTTATGCACATGTGCGTTGGGTTACACAGTCCGGGATCACTGTATCCTATTTCTGCAGCTTGCAGGCCTTCTCGCATGACATAGCGGAAGACATTTCCAGCTTTGAGACGACATCTAGAAACGGTTGACTGCAAATAATAAACTGGAATTGCCTGACAGCGTGCAATTATTTCAAAGAGATGATTTCTCTCTCATATGCACATGCGAATGTTCGTCCCCCTCAAACCTTCCTTTTCCCCTAAAATACCAACCAGGAGGACAATTCACCAGGGGTGTTGAAACTCTAATTCACCATCACACAAATCATCAACTACATTGTTTCAAACACGGGTTGGCAGTACCATACTACATCCTCAAAGACCCAACTCCTAGATTCCGAGATCGACTCTCACGTGCTGAATTGCACCCTAAACATGCGTCATCAGTGCCCTTTCCACGTTTTCTTGACATGCTGCCTTCTATTCCTGACATGTGGCATCCCAACCAAGTCGTTACGTCAACAACATCTACCACCAACAGGACGCTCACGATTCAACAAATTGGGGGCAAGTTTCGGGATGGGTGGAGAGCGGATTGCGAGTTTGAAGTAAAGGCTCCCTTCCCCACAGTTTCGCCGGGTCTCGGGTACTACTTCGAATCCACTCAACGAGCTTCGTCATCGTGGAAGGAGTTGCTTCCTGAAAGATGGGTTTAAGTGTCCTATTTTTCCTCTCCTCGTGTTAATGACGTATATCGTATTTAAAATAGGGTACGAGTGAAACCGGCTTGATCCATTCACTTCGTCGCCCATCCACATCTACCGCTAAATGTACACCTCCATGTATGGGGTTCTGAGATGATAACAGCGTGTCTGGGGATAAGATGTACGAAATAACACTCAAGCAAAAAGATGCACCTACGCGTTGTTCAACTAGCGTTCAACGACATGGAATCACCATCGAGGAACAACGCGTGCAGTGATGCAGCGTAGAATGGTATTTCCTCATTCTCACTTTCTTCATGACGGACACGCACTACCATACACGCATATTCACAATGCCATCTTGCTTACTCTATCTAAACAGAAAGTACCAACTGTATTATCTCCTTCTCTTTACTCTCAATTCCCTAGCTGTCTACCCAAAAGCCTAATCTTCCTCTCCTCAACGTTCATACCTTTGTTAACTTGATAATCAGCTGGTCACTCGCTGGCGGTGCTGTATATGCGTCGATCTGCTCGATCCCCGTGTCGTCAACGATGCTGGTAGCGTAGGTTGTGTAAAGAGAATAGAGAATGTACTTCATCTCTTTACATGTTTAGGTTAGCATTATTTTGCCAGACGGGCATACTTCTAGGGAGAAAAGACTCACGGTATAGAGCGAGATGGCTCCCGATGCACATTCTGCCGCCACTGTCGATATACCGAAGTTAGTTTCTTCTTTTCTTTCCTCCCCCCCCATCGAACAACACTTCCTCATCACGAAAACACGCAGCGAGGAGAGGGATCGTAAAAAAAAAAAAGAAAGAAAACTTACCTCCCAAACGCCCAGAACCATCTCTTCCCCTCTTTACTCAACCCCTCTTTCCCTAACCACCGCTCAGGCCTCCACTCCTCGGGCTCCTCAAACACCTCCTCATTCATATGCAACAACCCCGCGCTGGCGCTCACTCGCACTCCACCCGGGACATAGTACTCTCCCCCGCCCCCCAGAACCCCGCTACTACCATCGCCGAGCTTGCAGCCCTGTGGAGGCGTGACGCGGGGCTGTGGGCCTGGGATCGCAGGGTGCAGCCGGAGCGTTTCGTGTACGACGGCGTTGAGAAAGGGAAGGGCGTCTATGGTTTTTGGCGGGGGGAGCGAAGAGGGAGGAGAAGTGAGGGAAAGAAGCTCGCGTCGTAACTCGGATTGGATGGCCGGGTGTGTGGAAAGCTCGTGGATGGCGTAGGTGAGGGTTATGCTAGATGTGTCGAACCCGGCTGCGAGGTGGTCGAGGAGTTCGCTTGCGACGGTGAGTTTGATGGTCTCGGTTACATCGTCGTTGTTGGATGGTGAAGCTGTTTTCTTGGACACGTCTTTTGCTATGGACGTGGATAATTGCTGATACCTAGATTTCACAGTTAGTTAACAAAAGGCAAATTCGTTTCAAATCCAAGCAACCAAACCACCCAACACACGTCAGGATGGATATAAAAATACGTACACAACCGGCACATCCTGAACCTCGACGGTCGTCTCCCCTCCTTCCCTCTTCTCCTGAAGAGCCTCCACAACCCCCGCAGCTCCCTCACACATGCCCAACGTCCACCTCTCAATCCCGCCATTCGCCTCATCCACCCACCGCGGCACCAACCTCCACCACCCCCCCACCCACGCCGTCACCCGCGGAAACTCTTGCGGCCAGAAATTAAACGACCGCCGCGAATTATACAGATCCAGAAACCACATCAGCTCGTCGGTCTTTTGAAGGAGGTTCGATGATGAGGCGAGGCCGAAGATGTAGGCCGTGACTATGTCCATGGTCGCGGCGTTGATGATCGGGGTGATGTTTAGGATGGTGGGGGTCGAGGGGGTGGGTGTGAAGGGTGGTGGAGGCGTGGCGAGGAGGGGGAGGAACCGCGTGGCGAGGATTCGGTGGGTGGAGGTTAGGAGCGGGGGAGAGGAGAGGATGGTGGATTTGGAGTAGATGTTGCTTAGCATGCGTTTTCGCGTCGAGTGCGGTTTGTTGGCGCCTGTGGAGAACATGTTTGGGATGCTAAGGGTGGGGAGGGGGAGGGTGGTTAGCTTTTTTTGTTTGTTTGTTTTTTGTTTGTTTGTTTGGGGGGATGTTTTTAGGGGAGGGGGGTTGAGGATGTAGAGGGATGGGAGTTGAAGTTCCGTCTCTTTTGATGGCGATTTTGAGGGGGTGTGATGTCCTTCTTTCCTTCTCTCCCTCTTTCTCGATTTTCGTGTGAGGTTGTTTGAATTGTCGTCTTCGCAAGCTCAACGAACTTGTTCTTTTCCCCCCTCACATCATAACCAAGTACATCTACCATCCATCCATCCATCCTCTCTCTCCTCTCCCCCTTAAACAAAAAAGAAAAGAAAGAAGAAAATATCCAAACTCACCCCCCATAATTCCCAAAAAACGCATACCAATTAAACCCTTCCCCTCGTCCTTCCTCTCCACCCTCCTCACCCTTCGCAAACCCCCCAGCATACACCTCCCTAATCCCTCCCACCACACAATTCACACTCACCTCCCTAGGTCCCAAACACACGACGGCACCATACCGCGCGTGCGCGTCTTTGAGCGTGGCGTTCTCGCGTCCGCGCCATCGGATGTATGCGATCCAGAGAGAAGTCCAGGGTGCGAGGGGGTGCGCGGCGGGGATGAGGCGGAGTGGGTTTGAGGTGTGGGTGTAGAGGAGGTGGAGGAGGGGGAGGGAGAGGAGGATGTAGGGGAGCATGGGGATGAGGTCGGTGGTGGGCATTTGTGTTTTGTGAAGTGGTTTGTAGGCGTTGGTTTCCTTGGTATGTAGGTCGTGGTGCCACCTTTTCTGGATTTTTTGATTCTTAACTTTATGAGTAAATCCCTTCTCTTTTGTCTTTCCTGATTTAAGTGTTCAATTGGTCAATTGCTGTCGATTTGTCCATTATAGAGAGAATTCGAAAAAACATCAATGGATTGATTGGTTTGGTTTGGTCTCCGATGTCGTTGTTGCGTTGCGCGCGCGCCCCGCAAATCAAGATAGCCGGTTATCGAACTTATCTTGATGTATCGTCACGTGGTCGCTTATTCACGGGTAGGATTGCTGGTTAGGGTTTAGTGTGTTTGTTGTGACTGCTGTGAGATGACCAAGCAAGCAGTGCATGTTCGCCTTTGTAGTTTTTTTTTGTTGGATGCTATGAGTGATGTCTGTTTTGGTAGCAATCGGGACATTGGAGATTTGTGTGGTGATCTTGTTTGGGATAGGACGGGGAGGCGTGTGATGCTGGGAACGCCTTCTCCTTTCTACGAAGTGAGGAAATATCTCTGGTATTTATGAGGCTGTATATGAGTGGGCCGGCAATGGGTGGTGAGCATAATGAAGGTATGCAAAGGTCAGTGAGAACAGAGAAGAAGGTAGATGTGGAGTCAAAGTTTAATAAAAATCGAAATGTGTGAAATTAGTTCAACATTCTTTTCAGAAATATCTATGCTGAGTGGTTGTACATCTTAACTCTTCCTGACATCCAACTTTCCCCATGGAAGCATCATTAAGGTTAATACCGATGCTGGTCCTCTTTTGCTAATAGATTGCGCTCGAATACTTCTAACATCCAACTACACAGTCCCCGCTACACACGATGATGCATCGTAGGTACTCATAACATTAATTTAAAAAGTTAAAAAACCAGTATGCGTGTTGCTCCCTTATGTTGGTGCTCTCTTTGTTGACATTACGCGCTGAGACGTCTTCGATGTGTGACTAGGCAACATCCAAAGTACATGGCTACATATATGTATTCCAAGTCTTCCTACCATTCAAATTTTCTTGTAAAAGCAGTATCTGTTTCTATTTATGGTGTTGGTGCTGTGAGGTTTGCATAATACACATTGATTTTCATGGGAAGCGATGTTTGGGTTGCAAATTGTGAAATTTATGATTGCGCAATGTCCGTGACATGTGTCTCCCTGATGCTTGCCACTACTCACAAACTGATATCCCGGTCTTTTCGGGTGGATAATGTTCTACTATTCATAAAAAGCACCGGGGCATACAGAAAATACATCCTGAAGTTTATGACTAGGTAAATGTGGGCTTGGGAGAAGTCCTGTGGTGAGAGATATGTATAACGGAGGCTGCTCCTTCTTGCATCGGCATGGCGTCAGACCGGCATTCGAGAAGAGATAGCACTGGAAATGGGTAAAGAAGACGAGGTATGGAACAGTTAAGTCAGGAGTATGAACACGAAAATATTCCTAAGCCATATTTTGATTTGGTGCTCTGGCTATGAAAGCGGCAGAGGCCCTGAAGATCATTTCAGGATACTTGCTTTTTGGGAACGAGGCGGGTGGATGCAGTACCGCGATAGTTCGATAGCCTCAGAAAAGCCGTCTACTATATCATGCAGTGTTGCTTCCTCCTAATGTCCCTCGAAAATCCCGTAGATAAACCCAATTGAATTCCATGCACGTTCCAAATTCCCTCAAAATCCTCATAGATAGACCCATTCAACCCCAACTATATCATCCCATTTACCATCACGACTGAGATAATGCAGGCCAGTCGCTCTGACGTTCAGCCGTAGGTAGCCGTAACCGAGCCATACGTCTTGTTGTCGACTTTTACACTGTACTCCAAAATAGAACCGACAGATAATACGACTTGATAGTCAAGCTCCATGTACAGTATTCCGGAAGGGCTGCGCTTCTTGTGGAAGTTTTGCGCTGGAACGGAGCTCAAATCAACTTTAAGCGTAGCCACCTCGTAAACATCCTGATAAGTTAGCCAGGTGTCTTATATCTTCAATCCTGAGTAGACTTACGTTCTCGCGTGAACCCTTGGGAGCAGAATCGGAATCTGAAGCGAGCAATCTAGCCGTGGCTTTCTTGTCCTGATGGAGCCAAAATCTTGCAGATAGTTCGACAATACCATGAACTGTTGCTGTGGTTGAAAGGTGTTGACCTTTGGAGACTGACCATTTCACTTGATTTTTTGCCACTTTTTTGCCAGTGTACTGGCTAAAGTGGGCATCTTCTTCTCTATGCTTCCTTTTGTCGAAGTGCGGTCGGCAAGGAGTACCATAATGACGACGGCACTTGCGGGCTTGAATTGGCTGCCGTGCATCTTTGTGAAGTTGAAGCTGGCATTCCTCTAAGCCTTTCGTTGTGGCGCCCCTAACAATTGCTGACCAGCTATATTTTCGTCAGTTTGCCATCAGAAGTAAGCTCGAATGATATTACATACGCATAGTCAGGTCGAACGACTTGGATCTTGCCTTGACTTTGGATGAATTGCTTCAGTTTTTCGAAGACATATGTTGACTCCGCAAAACCGCCCACCATAAAGATGTACTAAAATATTTTTAGCACGTAGATATATCACAGTGGCTGATGCATTATGTATACCTTGAGTTTTGTATCATTCATCTCTGCTTGCTTGATCTGTTCAGAGAGTAGCTTGCGTGTCTTTTCAAGTGGCATTTCGAAGATCTCTATCATATCATCCCTGCGAAATCAGAGTCAATAGGATTCAAGCATATCATAGATGATAAAGAACTTACGAAGTCAAGTGGATCTCTCCTTCGCTGATGCCACGCTGTTCATCTTCTTCAATTTGACCTAGGGGATGTGGCAGGCCGAGCCATGCTTCCTCTGTACCCGAAAATCCAGACTTTGCGTCTTGAGTGAATTTCTGGATCAATTTCCCCATCTTTGCCGGGAGAGCAATGCGCGGTAGATCCTGCGCCTTGTTGCCGGCAATCTTGACAAAGTCATCCACCCCCAGTTTCTTCTCCAGCCAGGTAAGGAAGCCACGCTCTACAAAGCTTCCACCGCATTGATCACCCGTACCAACAGTTGCCTCCTCAATGGTTGTTGGGTTAATGCTAGAAACACGGTAGGCAATTAAGTCTACCGTACCTCCACCCATATCGCAGATAACAAATCCGTCACCTTTTTTCAGCTGCTCGTTTCGCACACTACCACGAATTGAGTTGATCGTGTATAAGGCAGCCGCTTCGGGTTCTGTAGTAGTAATTGTGCTCTCCAAATTCGGTAGATCGACTTTGTTGAAGCCGGCTTGGGAGAAAGCCTGCAGCGTGCGGTCTTTGGCAGCATCGGACCACACGGCTGGGACGGTGAGGACAAGCGTGATCGGAAGCGATTTCCACAAGTTTGGGCCATATTGGTTGTCCAAGTTTTTGATCAGATGTGCCTTGACTTGCGCAAGGAAATCCGCGACGATGTCTAAAGGCTTCCTGAGTACGATTGGCCCTCCTATTGCGGCCTCGAGTTGTTCCATACGGATTCGGTCAGATTCGGAGGTTGGTGTTGGGTCAAGATCCAATTTCGTCCACATGTGCCTTTTGGTGTGAACCGGTATTTGCGCTCCCCATTTGATACCCTCTGGTGTATAGGCAATCTCGCTCGGGACTTTCTCCTTGGTGCCTGTCTTGTCATTCGCGGAGGGCCAATTGTGGACAATTTGAATGCGCTGCTCCATTCCACTGTTTGCCGAGAGTTCACAGTAAGAGACTCCTATATTGCGTCAGAATTATTGAACCACATCGATGTAGGGTATGACTTGCCGGTAAAAGTGGTCCCGTAGTCAATTCCTGCATGGTTGTCAGCGATTGAATTTGAAAGACATGTAGACACTACGTACCAATCACAAGTCTGTTGCCTTTCGGCTTGCTTGGTGTCACCATGGTGGAAGAAAGGATGCTTCTGAATCTAGGTGTGGCTGACAGTCGTTCTGGATCGAATGTGGGGTGAGGTGTAAGAAAGTTGGAGCCAAGAGACAGAGTGAGGCTTTTATAACGCTACCCGCGGTAGGACAATCAGGGTGAGAGGTACTATAAAAGACGACGGTGAAGGTGAGAGTGAGAGTGAACCAAATAACACATCCTAATCAGCAGGCTAGCGAGTACTTTTCTCTCTCACTCTCACTCTCACTCTCACTCTCACTTATCCCATCCGCAGAGCGCAAACTCTCTCACCAAATCCTAGGCTACATATATGTATATAAAAACAACCTACCCGAAAGGACTAGCTTACCACGCCTCTTCCTCTCATGGACAACGTGAGTACTTCTTGCCCTGCTCTTTACTTGCTACTAACCCTTTCACAGCTCAACTCTTTTGTCTCTAATCTTTGGCGTGATTCAGACCGCACCTCAACATCTACAACAAAACAAGAGAATCCCGAGGAATCATCTCATTTGGAGAGAGAAACAACAACTTCTGCACTAGCTTTCATCCCCACCATTATGAGTCGATATTCTCCATATCCTTCACGAACCCCATCGTCAGGGCGGTATGACCGGAGCGATCTCCAGCACAACAATGTAACGAACTCAGGATCTAGTAGATTCAGCTCGTACAATCTACGACAGATGTCTACACAAGTGAACAATCTTCAAAGGGAGCGTAACCAGCTCATTGCTCAAATTCGAAGTATGTCTCAGTCAAATGAAAGTCTCCGGAGAACGCTTAGACACCATCGAGATGACATCAACGCGTTGAAGAACTCCAATGAAGAACTGAAGGAGACGCTCAAATCAAAGAATCAAGAGATTCTTTCGGATAATCGCGTCAAAGAGGCTGCAGATCGCTACAGGTTCATTACTCGCGAATACATTGGTCCTTATGCTGCTTCAAAAAATATTGCGTACAAGGACCGTAACGGCAAAGAAATCCGCTCTTTCTTCGAGATTCTTGTCGGGGATCTTCAAGATACTGACACTTTGCGCATGCAATGCTCAAGCCTCCAAGATCAAGTCCAATCCCTTCAACAAGAACTCCTCTCTAGCGTCGACAAAGTTGAGTACGCAACAGATGCAGAATTGGCTTCGGACTTTCGAGCGCTTCGCATGGCTATCAAGTCATTCTGTCGGTCAATCAAGCCTTTGAACAACAATGAAGTTTTCAGCATTGAGGCTATTCAGCGTTCGCTCTTCGTTGCAAATGTTCCACCTAGATACTGGCATGGCCGAGGACGAATGAAATATTTGCTTGAAGCGTTCGTCTGGTCAAAATTATATGAAGATATTTTCAATAGCCCTTGTAAGTTGAAAACCGGCAGCAAAGATCGCTGAGTGGATCTCAGATACTGACATATTAATAGTCTTCATCTTCGGCAACTACCACACAGGACTTTCTGAAGAGTACTTTACCATATTTGGTGAGGAGAATGTGTACCGGTGGCCTATACCCAGCCAGCGTGCTGAGAATTTCCGTTACACAACCATAGAGCAAATTATCGAGAGAGTTGATATGGACGTGCTCACCGAAGGGATGGAAAAGGACAATCCCTCTTATCTTGAGCAAAGCATCATGCAAACACGCATTCAACTCCTGGATGACATTGTCTTACCTCTCCTCAATGTCTCACCCGACACCGACTTCACTAAGATCTATAGCATCTTGAACAAAGCTTTCGCATTGTCTCTAAAGATGGGACTCCAGCGATGCCGTGTGCAGATTGTTCATCCAGAGATCGGAGTGGCTTATACTTCTGGCCAACCAGATCTTTCTAGCATCCCGGAAAGCGAGGACCTGGAATCTGGCAACGTCGCATTCATCGTCAATCCTGGAATTGCAAAGTGGGGCGATGCTGAAGGAAAGATGCTGGACCAGCGCTTGGATATTGTTCCCTCTCTCGTATTTGTCGAGGAGACTCCCACCACAGTCAAGCAGGAGCCGGCCATTAAGGAAGTGCCTCAAAGCACGACTATGTCCAACATTAAGCGGGAGGAGACAGAAGGGGACGTTATATACGATACCGAGAAGGAGGAAATTGACTTTGTTTCACATTGAGAAATCTCCAGCTCATCATCCTCTGAGTGATCCTCAACAAAAGTAAGAACTTGTCTCAATCCATTCAAAAACTTCAACTGATCCATACAACAGATACTTCACTACCAAAAAGCACTATGGCGGTCTTCCCACACCACCACGTTCATTTCTTTCTGCCTTGGACTTGGTCTTTACATCAAGACCCACTCCACCCCCTCCATACCGTGCACAGCACTCCCATAATATCCGGAGGACCAGAATTTCCTTTCCTTCGGTTTTAGCCTACGATCTCCCCATCAACACACTTTGGACAGATAAAGGACCGGGATTTCCTTTCCCCCAAAATTTTCTTCCCAAGTTTCTTCCCCAACACCACCGGCACATCCATTGCACCGAAAATTCCACATTTCCTATGTCCATCGTCCCCCCTTTCCTTTATCCCCCACAACTTTCACACTTACATGTACAGCCTAGCCAGCTAGCCAGTCATCCAGTTTGACCCGCTTGACAGTGGACAAACAAACTACACGACTAAGCAAGCAAGCAAGCAAGCAACCAAGCTAGCAAACAATCCAAGTCTACAAGCAAGCAAAACCCCATAGTCCCCCCCCTACCCCCAATAAAAATATACATATATAAAAATTTGAAAACTTTTCTCCTTTGTGATGTTTGCCGCGCGTGACGTTCCTTCTAACTCGTGTTTTTAATTTTGAAAAAATTGAAGATGAAAGTAGTTTTTTTCGCGTGGAATTTCGAGGTTACGGATGGATCATTTGCGATTTGAGCGGTGCATTTTTCTGTGGGTAGGGTGGGAGTGGGGAAAAGAGAGAGTTAGATGGGGACTTACATGCAAGGGATGTGCGGGGGGTAGAGGTGATGGGAGATGTTGGTGAGGGGGGGAATTGGAATTGTTAGGAAGATTAGGAAGGGATAAGACAAGGCAACGGGGGGCGGCTTGAAGAGTTTCCGGGTGTGATTTTGTGGATGGAAAAGATCAGATCTATAGCGGTTTATATGAAACCTAACCATCTAACAGCTTATACGAAATGCATGTGATCTATGGGCTTTTTTATTTTTTTGTTTTTCCAAAAAGTATGAGTATGAAAGAATCAAGCCGCTTCCACACTTTTCCTCATATCTCGCAAGATCCAACACAAAATGTCGCTATCGACGTGCCCAAAAACAATCATCCATGAATCTTAAGCTTTCCCGACTTCTTTGATTCGTCCTTCCACCCTAGGTGCAACCGCCTTGGTCCAATCGACCTTTAGTTCCTCCGTGCCTAGCTCGTCGGCGCACTTCGGGGTGCCCTTTAGCCCGGCTAATCGCCACCATTTCTTCATAACCTTCCTCACGATAGTCAGCTCTGCTAAATTGAAACGAATCAGTTCTCCCCCTACAACATCCTCCTCGTCTGTGTCGGGGTCAGCTTCGGAATCGCTGCCAGGGCTCTCGTCGCGTTTGTGTTGGTCGAGGACCTTGGAGATGCTGGCGTGGCGGAGCAGCGGCGGCGCTTTGGTGTCTGTGGGTGAGGCGTCGTGGAAGGTGTGCGTGCGTTGGAGGGATGTTTGGATGTTTGTGAATTTCTTGTCCATGGAGGGGCCCCAGTGCTTCCACTTTCCGAGGACTTTTAGCGACATGAAGTATTGGCGGAGGATGGTGGAGATGAGGACGCCGTTTTCTTCGTTTACGATTTCCTTGGCTGTACCACCTTCTTCTTCGATAAGGAGGGATGTGTAGCCGTCTAGATGCCATCATGTTAGTTTTCATTCGTGCAATTGTTTGGGGTGTGAATGTAGTGGGGGAGGGGAGCTTTTACCTTTTCCTCTGCCCATGTATCCACGAGTAGCGAGCACGTATTCCCGCTTCTCGTCCAGGGTCTCTCCTCCAATCTGCACGCTGACGATCCTGTTGTGGGGTTTTTTGCTGTAATCGGCCTCGAAAATGATGTTGCTAACCTGGGGGAAACGACCTTCCAGCGCTGGATAGTTCGATACGCCATTCTCTAGAGCATCCCATATCTGCTTTCCAGTGACTTTCATTACAACGACAGGATCCTCGAATGGAAAGCAGTTCACGACGTCACGCAAGCGTAACACACCAGGCGGGTAAATCTGATCGCCACGGATGGTGCCAGCGGCCATGATGCAGCACTCTGCGTTGTAGTAGTAGCGCATCAAGTCGCACACAAAATTTCCTATGTTCGATTCCCTCGTTCTCACGGTAGTGAAACGTGCATCTAGGGGCGCGGCAGTGTAACCGATAGGCTTGTCGAGTTTCTCACGGAGTTTCCTGGTGAGATTTTCTACCGTTTGAATGGCCTCTTGGTCCTCTGGTATGGTGCTCACGATATCTCTCCTAGTAATTTTGAAGTCCCATCCTTTGCCCTCTGGCTTCCTCCAGACTTCCACGTGGGACAGTTGCTTGAAATCCGTTCCGGAGCGCAGCACATGTGTGCCGTTGATCAGGCTGTGAGCATAATAGTGGTCATGTCCACCAAGTATGATATCGATCAAGTCTCCGCCGGTCTTCTCTGCCAGTTTATTGTCGTTGGGCTCTCTCTGATGCGATACCGCGATGATAATTTCGGCTCCCTGCTCTTTCAAGCCTGGAATGAGCTTCTTCGCTGTCTCCGAAGCAGACTTGTATATAATATCTGGAGGTAGCGAATTGATAGTGTCCAACCACTCCCGCTCCGCCAATCCAATTACGCCAACCTTGATGCCATTCGAGGAAGTAAGCATAACAGTCTTCTCCGCGTTTCCGAGAGAGACGTCGTCGCCAAGGGCGGGGTCTAGGACGTTTGCGAGCAGCCAGGGGAACTTGCACTGCGAAGATAGGTGTCGATACTGCTTGATACCGAAGTCAAGATCATGGTTCTATTAATGCACTCAATTAGCCTCAGGTCCATGAAAAGATAGGTCTGGAATATACTTACGCCTACACAAGCCACGTCGGTGCCCACGTTGTTCAAAATTGGCACCATATGAGCCCCTTTGGTAACTGTGCAGTGTCAAAATTATGCCATCGATGTTGTCAATCGCGACAATCACTTGCCAGAGCTCTCCAAGCTTGGATTGAATGCATCACCGCTGAAGAAGGTCAACAGCTTAGGCTGGCCCTCAAAAGCTTTGTCATTGCGATAGTAGTTGACGAGGGTCTGAAACCTCGCAATTCCGCCTACAGGTTCTGCAGACGAAGCATCGACGTGATAGACATCGTTGTAATGTAGAAGGCGGAGGTCCGGCGGGGTAGTGGGGGTATTTTGGGGTTCGAAAACAAGCTGAGAATCGGGGGGTATCGGCTTGGATTTGGCGTCTTTGGATGGCATTGCAAGTGAACCGAAGGTCGGAGAAAATCAGGAAACAAATATCTATAGAGCACGGAGAAAGGGAACGGTGGGCGGAAGTGGTATGAGAGAAGTGTCGCGTGTGAAGCTGAGAGCTGTGGCGGTGAGTCTGACGCGCACCTTGCATTCACTGATTAGCGGGCGGCCATCCACGATAAATCATCCTACATATTCGCTGCATATACTCAGATATCGTCAATCAAGCAAGATTTTGAAAGTAGACAAAAAAAAAAAACATTTGAATAGTAAAGCCTAATCATGGTTACATAGAGCTGTCTTTAGCAGTGTGACGGGCGGGTGATTCTAACCTAGACCCCCTCCCCCGGAGGGAGCCCGGATAAATATGTCTCCGACCCCGGCTTGGCACCCTCCATTAATAAACTGATCTTCCTATTGGCTGAGAATGTGGTATGTAGTGCGAATCCGCTGCAGATACAGAATGGTATATTTGTTGTATCCTACTGTAAACCAGAGAGGTTGGACACCGAGAATTATGAAGAAGGACTAAAGTCGGATCGAACAAACTGCCAGAGCACCCGGACAGAAAACATACGTATGTATCAATTGATATGGCGTGGTGTTCTGAGGCCTTCATCACTTATTGAATCACCAGAGGTTGAATTAAAATGAATTTGTTCAATGAGAAGAGTGAGCTATTAACGCAATAAGAATTGAGCTAGCGGCAAGTGGAGAATGCTTCATTGGTCGACTATCTATGGTAGATGCCGCTCCCGATGATATGATATGATATGCTGCGCTGGATGTAACCAGCATGTACAAATAACAAAACTGTGGAATAAAAAAAAAGAAAATACGAACGTCATATAATAGCCCAACGCGTAGTATGAGAGTGGACGCAGACGCAACAGAAATGGTTTGTAGACGACTGACCCTGACCCGGTCCCAGTTCCAAAACGCCCTCCAAAAAAAGCCCACAAGATCCTAATAAACAAAGCCCAGGTCAATCAGAGAGCATCCCAACCATCCCATAGACCCAACTTAGCCCGGCCCTTTCCCTTGGGACCGGGCCTAGATCCAGATACCGATACTGGACCCGACCTTGATGAACGCCTTGAACTCCCACTTAATTCCTATTGCCGACTACTACCTGGTCGGCCGCCCTTAGCCGCCTTCCCTCTGGCGTGGGCTTCTCGACACTCAGTGCTGCAGAACCATTTCGTCCTTCCGCTGGGTGCTCGATCAAGTTTGACACAGGGCAGATGGAACCATTCACGCGGGCACGAGTCGTTGTCGCATGCAACCATGCTCCCAAAGGATACCTGGTTACAGTAGCAGTAAAGAGGCTCTTCGCCGTCCTCGTCAGACTCTGCATCTTGAGAGTCTTGCTCAGGTGCTATCGAGCTTGCTCGCGAAGATTGGGCGGTAGACTTGACCTCGGGGGCAGGTTCTAATGCTGGAGACTGTACTCCGGCAATATTGGTGGATGGTGCATTCTTCTTGTGGCCCCGCTTGGAAACAGTTCCAGTGGTGGTGCTATTGTTCTCAGATGAGGTAGTCGAATTGCTGTTGCCGTTGTTTGCCTTGCGCGTGCTCCGGCTTCTAGCCATAGGTATCTCGGGAAATGTGCCCACAATTGGCGTAGCAGTCTTAGATGCTCGTCCGGCACGTGTAGTAGTAACAGGGGCTGGCGTTAGGGCTTCCGACTCTTTGTTCTCAGGCTCTTGCACCTCTACCTCCTCATGTTTCAACGTCGCTGCAGGTACCGGTTCTAACGGAGGAAGCTCGGTGGTTTCTTTTGGAGTTGAGGCATCTTTGGTGGATGCATTATCGCGGCTCACTCCTGCTGCCTGCTCGAGTTCTGTTATGGCGTTGCTATTGGTTGTTGGTGGAATCGAATGTGATGATGAAGGACGGTTGACCACAGGGATGTCCGGGGCTGCCGAAGCTACCGAGGTCGCCGTCGCCGTCGAGTTCTTTCTAGCACGCGAAGCTGTAGGGCGCTCCGCATTGGCAATGACGGCCTTGGGGAGGGAAAAGGTGGATGTGATGGGCGATGATGCAGGTGGAGGTGAATGTGCTGGCACGGCGTTTTTGCGTTGAGCCGCCGCAGGAGCGGCTCGAGGCTTTCGTTTCCCGGTTCCGCTGCCTTCTGCGATTGGTGTTGCTCGCGGGCTTGTCCCATTTCGACCACCAGGTCCTGCAGCTTTCAACGCACCGCTCAGAGATCGCTCCATAGGAGGTGCTGCTGCGGCAGCTGCGAGGGCCTTTTCTGTCTTTTTCCTTTTGCCCTGGGTTGTCGTGCCATTGGTAATTCCTAGCCCGACATTGCGTCCTTCACCTACTGGTTCTACTGCTGCGGCCTTGCGCTTCTGCGATTTCTTTGTAGGGCGGTCGTCGAAATCCGAATCTGCGTGATGGTTTCGGCTGCGCTTCGCGATCATTGCCTCACGCCGTGCTTCGCTCTTTGCCGCAATCGAATCGACATCGTGTACATGTTGCGCAGCGGCGGCCAGGTTGTTGGCAGACACCACCTCCCTGCGTTGTCTCTCGTGGGACGCACCGCCCTTCTTCTTTTCTTCCTTATCTGCGTATGCCCAGTGTGTAAGGCTTCCGTATCGCGCTTCTTCGCTAATCTCGTCGTCGAGGCGTGCGAAGGAATTGTTCATGCGCGCGAGGCCCTTGTCCTTGGTAGCTTTGGCACCACCTAGCACTACCAATTTTTCGTCGAGGGTGGGAAGCATGTTCGCAATGACCATTCGCAGGCGAAGAAAGGTCTGGCGTTTCTTTAAATCGGCCTGCTCGTCGGGCGGAAGGGTGTTGAAGTCGTCGGGGAAGAGCTGCTTGTAGTGGGCGGCGGGGTCTTGCATGACAGAGCCATTGATGCTCACGGTCGCGCTGCTCTCAGCAGCATGGCCATTGATAGTGGTGGCATCGCGTTGCTGCTGGCGGATTGGTACTGGCATCTCAGCGATTTCATCGAGCAGGAGCTTCAACACTTGCTCTGGGTCGTGCATCTTTGCCTCGACCTCCTTGAACATGGAAAAGTGTTTAATCAGCTCTTTGGGGAAAGCATCTACAGCTTGCGTAAAGTGTGTGAGAGCCGGGCAGAAGCCGGCGGAAGTATTGGAGGCTTCGGGCGTCTGCTCCAGGCCATTCGCGGCAAGCCGTCCAGCGAAGGTGCGAGCATAGTAGTTGGTGGGTCGCACCGTCGTACGTCCTTGTCGGGTGGATTGGCGGCGATCTGGAGCTGTAGCGACGTTCGCAGAGCGAGAGCCCACCGCTGGAGGCATGGTGAGCAAGCAGAGCGAAGCTTGAGGATTGGTTGGTGACAGCAAGGTTTTTGGCGGGTGGAAGGCTATGATTGCGGGCACTTGGTGCGGAGAGGTAAGGAACTACAGTGTAACAGCTGCAAAAACGAGAAAGGAGCGCATTTCATGCCGTTAGAAACAGAGGTTCTCGCGTGTCGTGCGTATGCGTATAACGTGTATGTGCGGTGGATGAGATCGCGAGGAGAAAGCTGTCCATCGATCCCTCTGCGAAGCGTGCCATCAGATCACCGGACCGGCCATCGGTCCGCCGGTATGCCGGTATGCCCACGCCCTACCAGATTGAATTACATACTTAGTAATCTTTCCACGTGCGTATGCATGCACGTGCTCTCCCTGCATCCCTTCATCCAGACAACCTTCAATGAACAAACAGCGTCTTTAGACTTGGTTAACAACAAAGCAATGTTCCATTCACTAACGCCACAGATCATGTATGAAAGAACCGCTAGGCGCATAGCTAAAGTGAAAATTGCATGGCATCTCCATCCCTCACCTCTTGCACAATCTGAGGACGCGATGAAATCGCAAATATGCATCAATTTCTCTATCCCTTGCAACTTATTGGATCCATTCTCTTTAAACATATCGGTACATTAGTCTGGATACTGGTTTTTGTGTGGCTCTTTGTTAAATGTGTCGAGGCGTCCAGGCCCCGCGTCGTCATACCACCTCAAGCTGCGAACACTGCACGTAGCGACACAAATCAAGATAATGTTAATGCAACTAGCAACACCCAGAACGGAAATCCGACGTCGAGCTTGCCTAACGAGCATAGCCATGAGAATCAGAATACTACAAATACTAATAATGATCAGCAAAACAACAAGCCCAAAGAGAATCGGGGGCAAGACCACCCAAGTAGACATGAATATTGGGCAGACAAGTGGCGGCAAGAGCGTAAATTTATCAATTACCTGGAAGCCATACACCGCGAAACGAAAGAGGAACTACACAAAGAGCGGCTGAAGAATGTTGGACTTGGCCAAAATACGCGCCCAACGCTACCAGCTCACGGGCAGAAGCCTCTCGTGCACAAACACTACGAGTTGTGGAAGCTCGTTGACATTGGCAAAGATTTTGCGATTCTCAAAGATTCGATCCATATACTTGCCCGCGAACTCCATTGGTATAGCCGGCATACTGTATCTCTCCAAAACAATATCCACATACACGGTCTATCAAAGTCCTTGAAGCTAATAGGAGGAGTTTCGGAAGGATTATGGTCAGAAGAAACGTCAAACCTTCTACAAGGAGCTGTGTGGTCGATTTTATTGGACACTGTCTTCTCGAATGACTTCGAGGTGTTTGGAATACGTGCAACTCATTTCGGACAAGAGATCCGCCATCCACATATTGAGCCGCAATTCGCGAGTTGGCGGTCCTTGACAGCCGAGAAACTGTTGATGAGGACTGGTCTGGTGCAATACAGCTCCCGTATGAGAAGGTCTCCCTCGGAAAATCTGAGGGTGTTGTTGGGGAAGGATCACTCTGCTGATGACTCCTTGTTCGACACTCTTTGCCAGGTTTCAACTAGCTTGGAAATGAAGGATGCTTCAGTTCTCCTCGCTGACGTGGACCGGCTTGCTCTCCAGAGCATCTATAATGCGCGGTTGAAATTTGTCAACAGTCTGGAGTTTCTCCTGCATTGCTTCGGGGCTCGAAGGAAACTGGCTGGCATGGTGCGGCGAGTTGTGACGGATGCACAAGTCGTTGCCATCATGATGCTCTGTCAACAGCATATCTACCAGCTCATCACGCCCACAATCGGCGACTATGTACAAAAAGAGGGATTGCGCCAGGGGAGCAAAACTATCGAGGCTATCACAAACCCTGATTATGATCCGGAGGGGAACATCGTCTTTACAGTGAACCCGGGCTTCCGGCAGTTTGATAAGGGCGATGCACAACAGCCAAAACTCTTGCAGTCTGCTCTCGTATACGTTGCAGGTGTCCCAACGAATTCGAATGGATCACATGTTGCAGCGCCCCAAGCACAACCATCCCAAGCAGAAGTTGAGGACTCTGTATATCATAATGCCATCGCTATAGCCTTCTGCGAACTAAAACAGATAATCGATGAATTTGCGAATACACTCCAGTACAAAACCGAACCAGATAGTTTGCTCAAGTTTCTCATTGACAAAAATTCGAGACCAAACACAAGCGATATTCCATCACACTGGAACCAGCGCACAAAAGATGTTTACAAAACTCAAACATGTATCTGGAACATGCTCATCAAGTATCTATTCGAAAACAAATTTAGCTGTTATTCGCTCCTAGGAGATATCCACAATTCAGAATGGGCAAAGCGTTATCCTGGATTACATCCGCTCAATCCAATGTCCATATCAACAGTAGCCAACATATGGCGCCACCAAAAAGGCTGGACGCTTCTCCAAAACCTCGGCGGGCCGTCATTCTTGGAGGATCCACGAGGAGCTACCATCCGCGACAAAAGATACGAGTCCAGCATGAAACAGATTAAAGACACTATCTGTGGGGACATGCGTCGCTTTGTCAACGCATCGTGTCAGCCCCACTCAGACACTACAAGCCGCGATAACGCCATCGAGCAGATTGTTCTAAGAGCCATGCTTTTAGCGCTGCGTATGGACATCCCACGCCATCACTACAAAATATGGTCACCAGCCTACAATGCTACCTATACCCGGCCTCCCCCGTCGCGAAGGCCCGTATATCACCTCACAAATGACTGCGCGCACGTTACCAAAGGCCGTATAACGTTCGTTGTATATCCGGGACTCTGTTTCTACTCTGCTGCCAATTTACAGAGAGTTGAGACTGTGGTACCGCCTCTGACATACGTGACAGAAGAAGGGACTGGCAATGATAACCCACCTCCAACCTCTGGTGCCCCACCACCATTGTCCCCATCCGGTGGCCTTGTACCCTCTCCTCTTCCAACGCCACCCCCTAGGGACTCTGCCCAAAACCGGAAACAAGGTGATCATCCTGCCCACTCACAGAACGATACATCAAACAGGCAAAACACAAATTATAGAAGACCTTACGTAGAATCTGTCCCTCCAAGCGCCACCTCATCTTCCTTTCACAGGCCGCTTTTTACTAAGGCCAGTGATTCATTAGACCAGACAAAAGATTCATCAACATCTCACGGAGATGCGAATCTGAACTCTGCGCATAAGGCTGCATCATCGCCGCCACTAGAACAGCAAGAAGGAGTCCAGCAATCACAGCCGCAATTATATCCAGAGCTAATGCGAATCCGTCAAGAGCAGAAGAATACATCAATCGCTTCCAATTCGTACGAGAATCACAAAATATTTCCACAACGAATCTTGTTATTAAAGGAACGGCGAGAAGAAATCAGTCGATCACTAGAGCGATTAGACCAGCAATTGACTGTAGAGCACAAGCGAATTTTACAAGACCACGAGAATATATCAGCAGCTTCACTCGATCCGATAAGAGCAATATATCCACAAGTGAAGAAGAATATCTCAAGAGCTATAGAGCTACGTCTCTCATTAAATGAAATAGAAGCAAAAATGCAGCAATTAGGACAGCAATCAAATTCAGACCTAACCCCATCTCGTCAAGAGCAAGAGGAAAAATCAATAGCTTCACAACTGGACGAAAACGACTCAAAAGCTTTACAACTACTCCAGTCAATAAAGCAAATAGAGGAAGAAATTCAGCAAGTAAGGCGGCAATTAAATTCGGAACGAAGCCGGTCTCGTCAAGAGGGCGAGGAAAGTTCAAAAGATCCACAACTACCCCAGTCATTGCAGCCACAACAAGAATCGCTGAGATATCCTCCACTACAAGAGCCACGAATTCGCGTAGAACCGCCATTGCCGCAGGAGTCAATCAAAGCGGACAGGCGTGCTACAGTCACGAGCGTTAGTGATGAGGAGCTGTAATTAGAGTAAGATGTACGATGTTGTTTTGATATTTCGACTTGGTGGATTTCAATATTTCAATCAATGTTACTCTATTAGAATTTTATGTTTTGTGCAACTACACATCATGAATATGTCTGGTATGTACTCAAGCTTTTAGGAGACTCGGATATTCGGATCTATCGATGTGCCAGCGCGAATAGTAGAATCATGTGATAGCGTGTCGGACACCAGGGATCAGCGTTTCATGGTGTCATCCCTGGATAGTATACCTCGGTCTTTACTCGGGAGAGATGTACAGATGTACACAAGGTACCTATGTACATAGCTGTGTATTCTGGTCGTTGCATGAGATTGTTCACATGAGTACAAATTAGGGAGGGCTTGTAGCATATTTATTCTATATTCCGTATAATATATCAAGAGTGTTATACAACCGCGCATTTTACAAGCTGGTTTCCCGGCCGTGATCTTTCGTAACTCTGAGAATGGCAACTTCCGAGTCGAATGCGCTTGAGACAGCTGGACGTACATACGTGTACCAATAGCAAAGCGATGAAGTTGAACTCTATTAACAAATGCCTAGGGTATGCATGGCATAATTCAGGGAGCACACAATTACTAATTGGTTAGGTTGTGCATCACAAGGAACACAGCGATAATCAATGTGGAGTAAGGGTCACGTGATACCCCGCTAGTTGGCGGTCGTCAGGGAAACGCGATGTGTTTACCCGTACATGTACCCAGCGACGCGGCAACCTCACCCCCAACCCTACCTTCCATCATTATGATCATGACCGACAACCTTCTAATATAAGTTGTTTCCTTCTTGTTGGCAGCTTCCATCTCTTGTATCGACATATCATCTTTCCATATCCTTCAGGATGGCATCGCCTGCGCCTGTGGTCCACCAGCGAAACAAGTCGACTTCCATGCTCAAGGGCCTCGTGACTAAAAGCCATAAGCGCTCTGCAACTACACTCCACGATGCCAACTCTCCCAATTCTATGAGCTCTGCGGCATTCCTCCTCCCACTTGATCATCCGCATAGTCAGCTGCGAACGACGAATCGAACGCAACCTATTCCTACCAATGCACCTGCTTCCCCTCAAAAGTCGCAAGACGGACGAGGACAGCCAGCCAGAGGGTTGCACAAGAAGACATTGAGCACGGTGTCTCTTCGATCGGTGGGGCGGGACAAGGAGAAGAAGGAAACTAGAGAGAGTCGATCACGGGAACCCAGCCGTGTACGCGGGGAGGATACATCGACAAGCCCCAAGAAGATCAAGTCTTCAGCCAACCTCACTAGTTTATTTAGGAAGAATAAGCAGACCGAGGATACCAAGATGCCTGGAAGGGACAAGGAGAACACGACTCCCCCGAGCACCTCCAATGCTCCCGAGCCAGTACACACCCCCATCTGGGCACAGTTCAGCTCACAGCCACTACAAGAGACAACCTCCACTACCAAGGTTCCGTTGAACGACCAGCGCCGAAGCATTGAGGAGCAGATTGCTATCTACTCCGCTCAAGATTATTCCCCCTCGAAACAGCGCAACTTCTTCGAATATGGTCAACCCGCCCTGCAGAAGAAACCACAGTCGAAGGAGCGCCCGAAATCCCAATTCCTTCCAACATCGGGATCAACGGCATCATTGATAGGCACGTTCACTGGTAGAAAGAGTACTAGTGCTGACCGCGTGCCTCTCGGAGACACGAAAGGCAATGAGGGTCGAGTGAAGGAAACAAAAAACTTCAATCCGCGTGGATTGCTGAACCGCGCTAGCTCCGACTATGGTAGGGAGGCTAGCACGGTGAAGACGGCACCGGATTCGCCTAAGAAGCAAAATCGTGTCATGGCCGCCGTGGCTGCGTTCAATGGCAAGTCAAAAGCTACAACTCGGTCTACCACTTCTCCAACATCACCTGTGAAACTGGATCCAAAAGTAGTCGATGCTGAATTCGAGTCTGTTCTTGTCAGTATACTTATTATTGCAATTGTGGTTGTGGGTATGTGCTAACGCCATGATAGGAGTCGAGGAATATCCCTACGCACCAGCGTGCACAAATGCGAACGTTGAAGCTGGAGGTGAAGGCCGATTTTGTTCGAACGCATAAACTGGACATTCCTAGTCCAACTACCCCGACCGCACCAGCATCACCTCCCAAGCCGACGTATAAGCGCGCTTCCAAATCTCATGATGGAGTGACGGAAGAGGATAAGGCCGCCGGAGAGAAAGCGTCGGGCGCATCAGTCAAGCGTGAGCGTCCAAGGAGCAGGACTTTCAACTTCACCAAGGGTGATTCTCCAATCAAAAAGCAGAAGGGCGATGCTGCCTCCACCAAGTCTCTTCACAAAACCCCTTCATCGCGATCTCTGGCTTCAATCTCATCCCAGAGGTCTGTTTCCAAAGGATCCAAGAATACCATGCCTGCAGAATTCATACAGTACCTCAAGAACACCCCGAAGCCGCAAGAAGTTGAGGTCGGCAAACTTCATAAGCTTCGCCTGTTACTCAGGAACGAAACTGTGCAGTGGGTCAACTCATTCGTGGAGGAGGGTGGTATGACGGAGCTTGTTGGTTTGTTGCATCGGATTCTCGAGGTTGAGTGGCGTGAAGACCACGAAGACACCTTGCTGCATGAGCTCCTGCGATGTTTGAAGGGTCTCTGTACAACTGACTCGGCGTTGAAACAGTTTGCCGATATGTCGTCAACTTTGTTCCCAGCTTTACTGGCCATGTTGTTTGACGAGGAGCACAAAGGCCCCAGCGAGTTCA
Organism: Periconia macrospinosa; assembly: GCA_003073855.1. NCBI lineage: Eukaryota > Fungi > Ascomycota > Dothideomycetes > Pleosporales > Periconiaceae > Periconia > Periconia macrospinosa. The sequence continues at coordinate 135,558 of KZ805375.1, forward strand.
CTACACGCGAGCTTATCATTCAGATCATCTTTGCTCATCTTGACTCTGCACCCAAAACCGAGCTCAGTGCTCGCGCTACGGAACTGATCAAGTATTTGAAGGACCCAATTAAGGAGAAGGAGTCTTCAACTGTCCCGTTCATTCTTCAGATGCACCAGCCGCGCCCTTACCAGGTGTGGTGCAAGGAGATCACCAATGTCACCAAGGAAGTCTTCTGGATCTTCATTCATCACCTCAATGTTATCCCTCTCGTGGCGAACACTGACCCTTCCCTTTCCTACACAACGGCTCACTTCCCCGGTCCCCGTGCTATCGTGCCTGCAGCTCCCTACGTTGGCGGCGTAGAATGGGACGCTACCAACTACCTCGCAACCCATCTCGACCTCCTCAACGGGATCCTCGCCAGCATTCCCGGCCGCGAGGACCGCAATACCTTCCGTTCCGAGCTCAAGGTCTCCGGCTTTGAAAAGGTCATGGGACATTTGCGCACATGCAACCCCAAGTACTACGGAGCGGTCCATGATGCGCTCAAGGTGTGGACTAGCGCTGCAGCTGCCGATGCGTGGGAAGTTCGCGATGTGCGCATGGGGCCGTCGGACGGAAAACCGAGCGTTGCCAGCCCAGTCAAGCAGAGCCCGACGAAGAAGAAAGAGCCTGCGCCACAGATCCAAGCACCCAAGATGGATTTGGGATCGAGCTTGGGACTGGGGTTTGATAAGGATATCGGTAAGAAGGTGGTCGATGATGACTGGAATTGATCGACACCGCGCTGTTGAAGTGAAAGACATTGGTTTTTCATCATCGATGTTCACATTTGTTCGCGGATTTACCATCTAGGTACCTACCTCTCGAAAGAGTTTTGGCTACAACTTACAGCCAAATACCTGCGTTGACCCCATGCAGCACTACCGTCTTCGTCTGATCGAACACGTTGGTTATCTACTTTCTCCCCTCACTTTGGGTTTGGATAACGTTGCGAACAGCTATAGCTCAACCACCACGACGGCATCGACATTCATATCGGACCTGCTATTATCATCTATCATGCATTGCATTGCTCCCCACGAGAACAGATCAGACCCCTCCTGGTCAGTATCTCACATGACGACCGGCGTTTTTGGATGCTTATTTTTGTGTTATTTTCAATGTTTTTCCTATCCGGTGTTTATGTTGCTCTAGGAATACATGGAATTGGATTGGGGGGAATTGGCAAAGTGGAGTTATTGTTTTTTGTCGCTGTTTGTTTTGTTTTGCTTGTTTTCCATTTCATGCACGTATACGAAAAACTCCCCTGCTCTTACTGCCACTCAAGACACGAAATGATGAACGACCCCTCCTTTTCTTTAATGACAATATGACGGCCGGGCCTTGTTTTTTGTTTTTTTGCTTGAGATTACATTCTTTCTTGGGGAAGGCCATTCGTTTAGGTTGTAACTTGTAAAGGGAGTTGGTTTGACGAGGAAATGAAATGTGGGCCTTTGAATTGTGCTTTTTGGTTTTGACTTTATGTATGTTTGTTTGCTTCTTTTTCTGGAGTGAGGAGCTAATGTCGATGTGGTTGGTTCGAAATAATGCAAGCTTGGTGGATGATTTGTGCAAATCCTGTGTCCTTGTTTTTTGTTTTGTGATTTGCTTGTTTAAGAGTGTGACATTAATGAATGTACCGTGCGCCATGTTGTGCCCTTTCATGGTCGAACATGGGGTAAGAATCAACAAGGTATGTTTATGTGTATCACCGCATACCTCGAGTATCCACCATTTGTAACTTCTCGTTATTGGTAGGGTGTCTTCGCATGTCACGTTGCGTTTAACGCGTTTTGTAGATGTGAAATTGGAAGCGGTTATGGGGGAGCATTATGCTAAACAGACATGATACATAATTCTAGATAATTATGCGGGGGGTTTTTTTTTTTTTTTTTTTTTTTTTTTTTTTTTTTTTGATCAAAGTAAGTAATTAATGTTACAACAGCACTCAGGTATCCCTAGCGAGACAAACTGTTAGGGGGGAAAAAATGGAAATAAAACACGGTATGACTAGTTTATTGATAAAAAATAGATACCTCCCGATAACCGCTGCCTTTGCGTGTCTCACATCGTCTGATATTCTGGTTATTTTATTGGCACATGTCAATAATCAAGGGGCTACCCCTCTCTGTCGAAAAACATGAAGATTTTTGATCTATAAGAGCCCTTCTCGTTCTCCAGTCTTAGCGTTTGATAGCATTAATTTGAAATCAGCAACTTCTCGTAAGAGACTCTCTGGCCTGGTCATGCGTCGTGAGATATATGGCACATTGGGGTTTCTTCCTGCAAATAATTCTGGGCGGCTTGGGCTGAGAGAATTGGAGTGGGATTTACTGATTTACTATCCTCCTATTCGATCGACCAAGAAGGGGTATATAACCTTCTGATTTTGCAGGCGAATTCGATATAGTCCACCCTCAACGGCCAATAAATGGTTCTCTCTGAACGCAGTGAATCTTCGGGCATCTCCTTTGAAGTATCATGATCTTGTAATCCATTTTCTTGTTTGAACCTGAGTATAGCGTTCTCCAGGAGATGGGTTAACGTGGGATGGAGGTGTAGGGAACGGATGAGAAGAACGTGAGAGGCCAACGTGCCCTCTATACACGTGGTATTGTGAAATTCGGTGCGACGTCTATTCCAATATTTGACGAGCGGAGTCTGCACGGCCGCAAATTCCATCCAATAATCGACCAACGTAGTCGACGCGACATTGGGGTTCTCGGGGTGAATGTACATGCCCAGCACTTCTAGGACATATCTGAGGTCTATATCAAGGTCCATGACAGGCTCCAGTATATACATCCTGGCGAGCTCTTTATCCAATTCGGACACGAAGGCCCACTGATGTCGGGCCATAAATAGGTATCGAACGAGTTGGCAGAGCTCTCGCGACTTCTTCATGTCATTTTCCGACCGTAGTTGGTTCGCGTTTCCAATAGCGTCGAAGTATGTCTTGTTTTGACTTGGTCTCAGCGTTGTCAGAACATTTTTGAGCTGCGGGATGTCCACGCGGAATGTATACACCATGATATCCAAAAGAATTCCCAAGAGCATATTTGCACGAGACTCCCTGGTTGAGTATTCGGCGTATCTTAGCAGACTTTCACAGTCCGGTGAGGTGCTAGTGGGCCAAGGAAGTGATGCTCGGTCGGAAGCTGGTTTACTTGCAAGTTGAAGTATTCGTTGGGTCTCCCTAGATCCACCCGATGATTGGATTTTGGTTAAATGGGTTTTCTCCTGTTCCTTTTCGGGTGCGTATTCAGTGTATGGGGGTGGCGGTTCGTATGGTGGCTGCCCACGCTTTTCTCGCCATTGATCCCGCAAGGCGTGCCCCGCTTCCTCGACGCGGGAGGCATGTCTTTGGAGGCGGTTGTACAAACGGCGAAAAAATGGTTTTTTGCGGGTCGATCTGTTGCTGCGAGCAGGCATCCTGAGTATAAGGCCGGATTCAGGGCTTGAGAAAGGGAAGTTGAGCGTAGGGTCTTTTGAAGTTGTGAATTAAATGCGTGAGAGAGAGAGAGAGAGAGAGAATCAGAAAGACAGATTGTTGCAGATGATCTGATGTACTAACTTCTTTTATACGACTGTCCCTCAAAACTGGTTTTCCTGATCTTTGGATGCGCGGTGCTGGGAAATCGTGAGGTCATCATTTGGGGCTCTACCGCCGTTGGATGGCCTATCACCATTTTGGTATTGGTCAGAAACACAGCGAAAGCAATCTCGTAGTCGGTCACTTCTGAAACGGTCAATTCAAAAATCTTCGTGTGCCGACTTCTCAACTAGTGGATTGGTTGGGTTATGCAAATATGAGTGTTACCAGTAACGATCTATTTCTTCGCAACTGCAACGCAAGCCACCATCTTGAGAACCGTATCTCCCTTCTCATTCTTAGAGATGCCGTTACCGCTCTTTAGCTGCTCCACAGTATCCGCAATGGCCTCATCCCATCTATCCTCATCATTCTGGCTCCACCCATCGGGCAGTGGCCCTAAATAACTCCACGCCAATTGCGCCCATCGCTTCAGATCGGGAATCTCGAGAAATGATTCCTTCACATAGCATTTAATGTTCTCGTCTTTGAAACCCCCTGCTTTCAACGCGTTGCGTAACTGCGGTTCTTGGAAGCTCTCTAGAGGTAAGAGTGTTGGCATGGGGCCATCTTTCCCGCGCGTCCTCCAGTGAGCGTGCTGCAAGGCTTCGACGTGAGGCATGGAGGTCCAAATTGAGGCCAAAGCAACTCCTGCATCCCAAAACAATTTAAAGTTAGTGAAGGTCTTCGAGAATTAAACAAGAACACGGTGTGTCGACCATAATGGCTCAAGGTGACGTACCGTGCGGCTTCAAAGTTCGGTAAACATGCTTCGCCGCTTTATCATGATCACCCAAACAGTGGAAAGCAAAACTTGTGAACGAGTGAGTGAAGCTCTCATCCGGGAAAGTAATCTCTTGGGCCGACATGACCGCTGTATCCACAGGCCAATTTTTCGATTCGGCAAGCGCCTTGCATCCAGCTACGAACTGCGGATTGATATCCGTCGCATCGATGTGAATGCGAGCGCCGGTGCCAGATGATGACACCTGTTCGAATATAGTGGCAGTAACGGCACCAGACCCTGCGGCATTATCGTGAATGTTGTCGCCGTTTGTGAAAGGCGGGATCAGGCCGAGGCTGTATTCTATAACAGCTTCACTGACGTTTCCTTGCAACTCTTTCAAGTGCGTTGCCTCGTATTTGGTGATTTGCTTTGGTTGGAATTTCATTGTGATGTGAGACTTATGGTGGTACCTGTGATCAGCAAGAAGGAAGTTAAAGGCTCTGAGCTGAATGGAATGAATAATGCATAGCTGTCTGTTACTTATGTTAATTCAGAATGGGGCGTATGCGGCGTATGCGGCGTGGTAGATGGTAAGCATTTGTGTTAAGCGGATTTGGAAGGCGCTATCTATCTTGATATAACACCCCTGAATATTAATACCTCTATTTTCATCATAGCCGGGGAGGTCAGGGTTTTGGTATTATTGAAGTCTTTGTACGGCAAGATTAACTTTCATTTCAGTAAACAAGGATTCCGTCGCGTCCAGGTAGCACCCTGATGTCGGGGCATTCTGAGAGTAAAGAGCGGACGGTATAGCACTTGCTTACATCTACCGACCGATATAAGAAGTGTTGTATTAAAGAGAGACTATTCACAAAATTTCTGCCAAGAAAGCTAACATCATCGGAAAGGGAAAGTGAGTTATACTCTGAAGAAAATAGAATTTCACATATATACAGGTAAACTATCTTGCTTGGTAGTAAAAGTGTGGTGAAATGAAGAATAGAGGGAAGTGAAACTCTATCGCTAGAAAAGCAGAACCGTGTCAAAGAAATGCTCGTACATATCTATCGTACATGGTCATCGTAGTAATCATCCAGCTCCAGGTGACTAGGCGCACTTGAAAGTGCAGTCCATATCCCGGTTACCGCTATCGTATCCGCCCACTGAGCAGCGATCTTCGTTGTTGGAGTCCCATTTATCGTCCCCGTACTGGAAATAGACAGGGTCCTTGTCGACTCCCCCTGTTTTGATGCTGATCGTCTTCGGAAGTTTGGTCTTAAGAGTTACGTCTGCGCCTGCTTTGCCCTGCCCGCCAATCTTGTTTTCATTATCATCGATGACAGATGAGATTTCCAGCGAATAGTCATCCTTTGAAGGGTCAGGCTTCTGGAACTGGACAACGTGGATGCTGCAGGTGCCTGGGCGGTAGCCCCTGCTGTTTGTAGGACCATTGGAGTCAAGTCCACCACCGCCTTTGCCAATCTTGGGCACGCCGCAATCCCACTTCTTTCGGCGATTTTCGGTGATATGATCAGTTAGTCCAGTGCCTCCGTAATTAGCATAGCGACAGATGAATGGACCTTTGCTACTCTCTTCTCTGTTTTCATTTTCTTCCGCCAGCTCCGTGACCGGGATTTCTTTCCAGTTTCCTACGTACTAGATGATGAGTTAGAACATGTTCGACGTCTGACTCCCACACTCTCTCAATCTTAGAGGATTGGTTGAGTTTGTGGAACTTTTAGGATATGTGCTGGAGGGATTGGAGGGAGGGGGGCGGGAGGGGGGGTTTGATTGGTAGATTGTTGGATATGGGGAGAGATTTGCGGATGGTTGTTTATTGGCGTTAAGGTGCGGATATCATGTTTGATATATCGGATTTAAATTTGCAATACACTTACCTTGAGTTTAAGCACAGGCGTAGTGAGGCCTTCGCCTTCTTCCCTGCCGTCTTTCTTCGCGAACTTGATACTGAATTCCCCAATTCGGTCGTCATTGAATTTGCTCTCTCCACCCACATAGCAGGCACTCCACGCTTTACCGCCTGCGTTGTACTTTTTGATGCCGTTGTCACATTGGACTTCAGCCGCGCAGTTTCCCCCATCCTTGGTGGTCATGTAAACTCTGCATAGATTGGGAAATCTTTCATAGTCCCTGGAATAGCATTAGTCAATGTTCGTTCTGTCTGTGAATATGTGCTACTGCTCACCAAGTTTCCACTGGTCCGTCATCTTCCGGAAGCAATGCGCCAAAGAGTTCAAGTAGAGACCCGGCTATGCTAGCTTTCGACCGAGCGACCAGAGCTGATGCGGTAGGAAAGGCTTGAACGTGCTGGCTTTGGGATAGCAGGGCTGCTACCGCGATAGCGTTGGAAGCTTTCATTCTTTGCGAGTTGTACAGTACGCGAATGTTAAATGTTTGAATGGGAGATTTTGCAAATGATGAGCGGGATGTCTTGATGCTACTTGATGTCGGAGCCGGGCTGCCTTATAAGTTCACTCCCAATGCGTGTACCGCGTAATGTGTTCCAGTCTTGGCCGCATCACCAAATGCAAGTTGTTTAGCATGCATCGGCCTCAAGAAAAGGGTCTATTCTAATATTGGCATATACATAGCACAAACCAAGCGCCCCTGCATAGCTTCGCACCAAATCTCGTATAGGTATCTACACTCTCGCCACCAAAAAAATCTCGATTTACCAGCAACTATCGTGATGCTTTGTCCTGAGCGAAACTTCCCAATTATTTTGAATTCGCAGGAATTCTCAATTTAGAGTATTTTACCTTCTAACAGCTTCAATTACAATCCATCGCGCTGGGCACTCATTTGTAAACAGCTTCAAAGGTACGAAGGTCCATGTCCAGTATCCATTACTGTGCGAGAGATACGTCATGTTCGCCTACTGATCGACAAGGACAATTTGGGTACAGCACAGCCTTACCCCAGGAAAAGGTTAGCATTTCGGGTCTGGGCACACACACATTGGGGAAAAGGAACTCACAAGATGAAAGGAAGAAAAGCAGGGCAAAAAAAGGCAAATTTGAGGCTGAGGGTGACCAATGGGTGCACGTCCTAATGCAGTAAAAATAAAGCATTCCTACGAACGTCATAACCTGTTTGTTTATCAAACATTTGGTCTAAGCACCATTGCCCAGATTTAGGTATACTGCGCCCATCTTAAAACAGGTAAGATGGGCGTAGGAAGGGGCCAAAATGACGAATAGGCAAAGAGTAATAATTTATCTTACTCTGAAATAAAGCCTTCGCGTTTAAACTTCATCCATCTTTCAATCCCGCACACAGCTCCTGTTCGGACAGTAGTCAGCGTTCGTATGCCAAGTCAACCTAGGCAGCATATACCTGAAGGCTCCGTGCCTATGTACCATAACAGCCATGCTGTGATTATACCTGAGGCACAGCGGCAGAACAAACATTTAACCCCAAAACTCGGGAATAAATGAAAAGAGAAACAGAAGCAGCATCCCCATACTGTACTACCGTAAAATCTCATCCATGACAAATACTCGCATCTGTTAGTGGAGCTGACCAATCTAACTTCGCCGCCCTCATACTTAACCGGTGTAAAAGGAGCAATTTTGAGTGGAGATAAAAGACAGCTCATTCCGTAGCTGTGCCACGGGCTGATCTGTCGATTAAGGCCAAACAAGCATTGAACTCGAAGATAATAGGATATCATATTGCCTCCGTTCAGCAACTTCCACCATCTTACTGCCTATCTTGACTAAGTTTACCATGGTTTTCAGCTTCTTTCTTTTTGTCACCCGCAAACCAGGCCTCACTCCTGCCGCGTTCAAGAAATATTGGGACGAAAAGCACGTCGGGCTAATCAAATCTATTGCTGGAGAGCACTTCCCAATCACCCATACACGCCATTACATTGCGAGACCAGCTGAAGAAAACAGCACTTGGCCAGCTGCGATTCTTATCGGTTCCCAAGAAGACTTTACCTACGATGGTATTGCAGAGCTTGTTTTCCAGGATGAGCAGGCTTTCCAGACCTTTTTCGCCATTGTTTCCACGCCCGAAGCTGCCGCTCAACTTGCAGCAGATGAAGAGATCTTTATTGTGAGAGAGAAGACGAAAGCAGTGGTGAAGGGTGATACTTCTATAACTTCTCGAGACTAACTGTTGGTTAGTATTGAGAACCTTTTTTATTCTTATTAAACTCTATATTCACTTAGCCGTATTAATTCAAATATAGAAGAGCTGAACAGACATGGCTATGTTATAGGATTGCGGAGGTTGCGTTTACCAATAACGGTGTGCAGTAGGACACAGTCCATATGCAATCATTTGTATTCGACCTTGAAGTCTTAGTCCATTCCAGAAGACCAGCTGTATCGACAAAGATAGCCGGTCACTGAAGCGCGCATATAGAGAATCTAGTGGTATAATGTGCTTAGAAACACTAGCTCTGATATTTGCTAGATTTACCGTGCATGCGAAAAGTTATCAAACCTTGATCCCGAATTCCTCGAACAGATATCACCCTCGACTACTTCTCAAACGTCATAAAAATCGTCGCGAGCGGATGGCCAAGGCTCAAGGAATAGTATATGAGGTGGCGAACATAATTATTGCTCTATCGAGTAGTTTACCACCAACCCGAACCATTTCTGCTAATAGCTCTAAACTTTGCATCACAGCAAGCATACATCACTGGCACCACAGCTATGATATGATTTATCCAAAAATACGAGATTACATTGTCGGGCATCACTTTTGTCCGTTGGAGCTATCCGCATACTGGCTGCGTACTGCGCTTTCACACATACCCCGGGCACTCCACTATTCGCATTGGGTATTTCTATATGTGGCGGATGCCTGGCGTGTATGGAGTTCGGTCATTGATCCAGGCGGCCTTGATGTCTGGGAAGAGCTTTCAGCGGTGATTCTACGCAAAGTCTGAATTCTGACGGCTACATCCCGGATAACGGAAACTCAAAATGCTGTTATTCGAACTGCGCTATTGTTCCCGACAAGTCTTCACTGAAAATATGGCAGCATGCAGTATTCCATTGGATATTTTCGCAATGGCTCATTTTTGCAGCTATATGGACTATAAAACGCACCACGACCTTCACATACGACCATAGGAATATGAAAACAAGGCTTCCCGTCCGCTCAGCCCTCTTTAAGCATGTTACCGGCGGATTAGTAGTCAGGTGGGAGACCACTGGCGAATACCTGCTGTTGTATGTTTTTATTTTTTATCTTTTTCCTTGGAGTGGAGAGGTGGAGAATTCTGCGGGTGGAACGGCCCGGGCTAATGCGGCCGCTAATCCAAAGGAGAAGTGCCATATCTGTACTTCGGGATGCTCATTTTGTTATTCTACCCTTAACAAGGAGCAATTAATTTAAAAATTAATCTTTCCAGACTACAATTTTGTAAAGTACTGTCCGGCTCTTTCTTTTTCGCGAGAGGTGGGCTAGCTGCTTCGCTAACTAGTTCGGGTTTTTGAATAAACACTCAATAGATCACCCTCGGGGAGTCCGAACTTTAAAGACCTATTGTTAGGTTGATGGTAGTTGGAACGATGACGCCCGACGTACAAGTAAAACTTACGCCAACTAAATCAAACGTGCGCTGTTTTCAATGTTTGTTCAACCTATGACAGCTGACTTTTGAAACCGAACACGAATGCGAGCCTAGCCTGGTTTGGGTGGAGACAGTTTTCTAAGGACCATTGGTCAAAGTTGCATAATCTCGCAAATTACGCTTCTGTGCCAGATTCCCACATCGATGTCCTGGGGTATCATAATGGCAGGGTGTAGAGAAGAATGATCAATCAATCATGGCCTATTATTGTTTATTTACTATGGATAGAGGATGTATCTGTATCTCAGTTAAACGGGTGACTTGGAGCTCTCAGCCTTACTTTGCTCGTCAATAGCATCTCCATAAATAGTTTGGATGGTAGTTTCCACTTTGATGCCATGATGCTCACGCTCAGACGACAAGGTGGACATTCCATCCGTGACCAAAGAGTCCTCGGATCCATTAGGATCACCAGACCTGGCATTGGAGGAAGTGTGAGCGTTTGATCCGAGGCCACTGATGCTTGCGCGATTTCCAGTCATCTTTCTAGCTCCGGTAGAGCTCAACTCGTAGTGTCTTCCGTAGCTGCTCGGATCACCACGAGTACTACCACCGATAATCATGGAGCGGAGGGCGGGGAGACAGGCGATGATGAGGGCGATAGCACTCTCAACCATGGAGACGGTGCAGGTGAGCATTGTTTCGTTGCGGTGTGAGTAGTAGGCTCTGACGACTGAAGCTCCATGTTAGAAATAGAGATTATGGGTGGCTGGGTCGACGATTTCCACATACTGCTGGATATTATAACAAAGAAACCAAGCGCAAACATCGAAGCAACACCAAGCTTTTGCTTCAATTTCATTTGAAGCCGTGACACCATGGCTATGGGCAATATCATAATGATAGCATCGGAGAAGATGTTGACTAAATGACTGTTAGAAAGAGTACAGCCCGTGATACGGATTCACAGAGACTAACAGAAGATGGTAATCCAGTAATTGATCTTAGCTGCTTTGGGGTCACACTGATCTGTGAATCGTCAGAGAATACTTTTCATACTAGACAGTATACTCACATTTTGGATCAGTTGACCAACGTTTGTCGTATGGATAACATTGGAACAAGATGTCGAAGAAAATGACTAGATATGTAGCAGCCAATCCACCGAGGGCGACGTTGTAAATCATCGAAAGTCGGGATCCCACAGCGGCGAGGCGTTTATAGAAGATGACGAGTGCAAATTTGACCGCCCAAAGCGACGACACGTAGAGTATTGAGCCCGGAACGATCATTTTCATGATTCCCTTGAAGTCTTCCTGTGTCGCCTGCGACAGATCACCTAAACCTAGGTTCCACATGTGCTGTTGAATGGCAAGGTCCCCTATCAGACAACAAAATGCCAGAAGAATAAGGTAATCATCAACAGCGAGCCTGCCAAATTTTTTGAATCTGGCAAACATTCGCATGCAGACGAAGGGCACGGTGGTTACTGTGCAAATGTACCATGATATCTACGCATTACGGTTAGAGAAGAGTTGAAGCCGAGAGACATATACGAAGAAAACTTACCACTTGACCGCGCCCATTGTCAACCATTTTGATGTCGGAATTGCAGAACCTGCGCCTTGGATGGTGGGACTTGGTGTTAAATGATCATCTGGATCGACGCAAAACATGTGGGCAACAAGGCGGACACACAATGCAAGGTTCTCATCGGGCTGCGCTCCGTCTTGTACGTGTGGTATACAGCGTACATGGTTCGAAGAACCCTGATGACCCTGACCTTTTCTAAAGTACAAATACACAATTCGATACTCATCGAACTTCAATCTGCTTCTGTGAGTGGTGGTCTGTCACAACCCTGTTGCTGTTTTTTTGGCTAAATGTCACTGGCCTTTCACGCCTTTCTACTAAAGGATATCAACAAAACTTTTAGTGCAGCGGGACGATACTCGGAGCTCCCTTGGCGCTTGTGTGGTGGAGTAGTATTTTCTAGCGCCCAGCACCCTTGTTGGGGTAAATGCAGGGGGAACCGGCTTCATGGTATCAGGTATGGGAGTCGGTCCGAATTTGAGACTTAGTGGAGAAGCCTGCAAATCCCCTCGTGTATTGTGGGTTTCGTCTGCTTCACGTCTTCGTTAAACTTTGCCAGAGCTTTCATGTTTTCATATTCGTGTACTGCATATAGAATCGGGGAATTTCCGGGTATCAAAGTTGTAGGTGTTTCGATATCAACGCCTAGGATGTAAAAGTAGTCAATAAAAAGATCCTTCGGGTAGTTATAAAGTTTGACTACATATGCACCATCTCGGATGGCGTTTACTTCCGAACCACTCTGCGCTGCTTTAGCCCTGTACAGGGTAGGGTGTACGCAATGTGACACTGTTCTACGGTTATTCCGGAAGTGGAGCACGATAACTACTGCAGAGGCCAGAACGAACAGAAATTTCCACGCACCTAAATATTCTACCTGCCAATTCGAAATCACAGCTCCACTCCTCCCGTCTTATCCTTCATCGTGGGAAAAAGGCATGTGAATCAGATCGGAAACTGCATATGCGCAGAACCAGGTTCTCCATTCAACCCGCCCCTTACTTACTTAAAAACTACTGGTAGTCGCCGAACTCTTTAGTCTAGTGAAGCCGAAGCTCTGCCGCTTGAGGTTTACCTCGGGAGAATCACCATCCAGTGAACTGGTAGGTAACATCTTGTAGCCCAAGCCCAAACCAGGTATTCTCCGACCAAAAAATTTCCCAAATGGTCATCATTCATGAATCGGTCCGACGGTAACTCAGAATAGCAATCGCAATACCCGTCTAAGGGTCCTTTGAACGTGGCGAAGCCATGCGAACGTGGAAAACGTGGCTAGTTGGTCCCGCACTCCTCAAGTGTGAGGTGGTTGTCAAATTCTTTTTATTAAACGTCTTACCGCGGCCTTCTAGAACGAATTTGAATAAATATTTGAAGATCCCTTTTTCGTGCGAGTCCATCGACCTGAACACGAGGTGAAAGGCGCTGTCGTTTCTTACATAAACTTTGCGCTTCTATCTCAACCTCCCCTGTCGATCGTTTGAATACGATGAAGTTTCTCGGTATACTTGCACTTAGTGCGTCCTTTGGGTCGGCATATGGATACGCGATAAAGAGGGGTGCCTTCAGCCCAACCGTGACCCTTACCCAAGGCATAGTCAAAGGATCGGTCGACACATCTGGGAATTCTGTATTTCTGGGGATTCCTTTTGCTGATACTACTGGTGGAGATAACCGGTATGCTACCATCATTTAAATTACGGGAGAAACCGTGCTAAAATGACATGACAGTTGGAAAGCACCTCAGGATGTCCCCAAAGCCCAGCCAGGCGCCGTTTTCGACGCCACAAAATACGGCCCAACATGCCCCCAAGCCATTAGCGGAACATCATTCTCGCAGCAAGATGAGAACTGTTTGAACCTCAACATTTGGGCCCCCGCGTCCGCTCTGAATTCCAGTAGCCCGGCGGACGAACCCGTCGCTCCTGAATCAGGGAATGTAACCACGGCCTGCGCCAGCTTGCCTGTCTTTGTTTACATGTATGGTGGAGCAATGGTCACTGGTTCCAGCAGCAATCCACAATTTCAAGGGAACAACTTCGCTCGTAAAGGTGTTATTTTTGTCAGTTTTAACACCCGCGAGAGTATCTATGCGTATCCAAATTCAGCGGAACTGCAAAACTCCACGACCTCGCAGAACTTTGGCATTCTTGATGTCGACAAAGCTCTACAATGGGTTCGTGATAACATTGCAGGTAAGTTTGCTACGTTACCTCCTGATCAAAAATGACACCTTCCGCTAACTATTCTGTACAGCTTTTGGCGGCGACCCTAATCGCATCGTCTTCGGTGGTCACTCATCCGGCTCCGTCCAAGTAGACCATTACCTCTGGAACCACCCCGATACCTGGTTAGCCGGCGCTGTGCAAATGGCCGCAAACGCAAAATCAGGGCCTGCCGTCGCCCCCGTGAACCATGCTCTTGATATCGTCGCCGCCGAAGTGGGCTGCCCAACCGGCGCCGGTCAACTCGACTGTCTGCGCAAAGTGGACGTCTACGCATTCCAAACCGAGAAATTCAACGCCACATATAATACCTGGTTCACTCCCGCCGTCGACGAGATCACGAGATTCCAGGACTACGAGAAGAGGTTCGCGGAGGGAAAGTACGCGTCTCACGTGCCACTTATAACGGGTAACTCCGACCAAGAAGGTTCAGTCTTCGGTCTCGTTTACGGAGGCATCAACACCGATTTCGATAAATGGCTCAACACTTTCGAAGCCGACGTTGCAGAAATCCCAAAAGATGTCTTGCTCTCTGCCTACAACGCATCCGACTTCGCCTCCACCTCCGCAATGAGCGGCGCACAGTACGGCGATGCCCGTTTCTTCTGCCCCGTTGACTACCTTGTCGACCTGCGCAGCTCCAAACAGGATACCTGGGCCTACCGCTTCTTCGGCAACTACACCAACGTCTGGGGGCTCCCTCCCCAGGTCGTCGCGCCCACACACGGCACTGAGATCCCCTTCTTCCTTGGGGGCAACGAGTGTTTCGACGAAATTGAGGGCGTTACAGCCGAAGAGCAAGCGTTGGCAGATTTCCAAAATGATTGGTTTGTAGAGTGGATCAAGAACCCAACCGCAGGACCTGGCTGGGACAAGGTGAGCCCACAGAAGGGTGCAGTCGGCAAACTTGGTGTTCCTGGGAACGAGCTCGCCGTTGAGATTGGGTCAACGTCCGACTTCAACGCGAGGTGCCAGACGGCGTATAACCCGTTCCTTGCTAAGTACCCTGTCTTGCTGGACGTGGAGGCTTAGCGAACCTGGTGAAACAGGATTGTGGCGCAATACGAATGCGCGGAAGTAGTGAAAGAAGCAAGGAGTACGCGGTATATTCCCTCATCGGGCAGATGGATGAGTGCACGGAACCTATAGACATACCCTTAATAGACACATGACCAGTACATAATTACTAATACGAATAATGAAATCAACCCACAATGCCATGCTACGCCATATTCCTACCTATAACCCCCAAAACCCAGTGACTGACTTCCCTATCGGAAGTTCCGTCCTAGTCTACCTCCGAGACCAGACAAACCTTGTCTCCGATACCACCCTTCCCTTACAACCTTCCATATCCTTCCCCACGCCTAGAACAAGTATCCCTGCTGGCCGGTCCCCACAGTTTTTCTCCACAATAGTAGTCCGAGGACTGTTCGCCCACTCCGACACAGAACGCATCATCTTCCCACTTTTTATGAAACGAGGAGACCTGGTTGACATTGCACGTCGTCTAGGTTTCTATCTGTCGTATGATGCCTTTTAAGATGGGGAGATCGGATATTAACCGAAATATAGAAGTGACAGCTTTAATATTATCTAGTGTTTGCGTCTCATAGCGCATTGTGAGAATGGGTATTATGGGTCCTGTCATTCTAAGTTGCGTTTTGTGTGCTGATAATAGTCATCCGATAAGGATGGGATTCTGATACAACAATTGCATGTTGTACTTACTGTTTCATGAAGTATATTTGATATAATAGACTCAGAAACTTCGTCCGTGATCTTTGTCTCCCTGAAGTTTAAGGAGAATTTCTAGTGTTCGGGTCTTGCTTCATTGAGGTATTCATCCAGCATGTTCATATCTCTCTTCCCTTACCAAAGTACAAGTTGCATAATCGAGCTCTGCACATTCTGCAGAGATAGCGGTAGCCGTATGGTCCATTCAGCGCTCTCCGTTCGATGATATAGATAAAGAATCATATCGTATGACCCATTCATTCCAAGAACTTTTGCTATAATGCTCCATAGTATACCGAGTATCCAATAGCGCATACCCCCCAAAGTCATACCCCACAGTTATGATCCTCCACTTAAAAGATTATTGATATGTGAGAGGTACTAAGGAATGTCACTCCACACGTACCGATGAACCGTTCTATTGAATTATTTCTTGGGTCTTGTGAGATGTCGTGCATTGCCCCCTACCTCTCGGATACTGTAAAATAAAAAGACGGGAAAAAAATCCGTGCGCAGTCTTGACTATACATCGTATGATATACGCGTGGCCTGCAACTCCTCTAGTCTCCTAGGAGATTATAACAGCTTGTCGTACCATACACTGGCATACAGTTAACACCCGAACTGTCCTTTCTCTTTCCCGTCTTTTTTTCTTTTCTATGTTTTTTTCTTTTCTATGTTTTTTTCTTTTTTTTTTTTTTTTTTTTTTTTTTTTTTTTTTTTTAGTAATCCGAGTGGCCTACCATTTTAGCAACTATTAGGGCCTGTTTTCTGCCCACATACAACGTAACATATATGATCCTGAATTAGGTCTAGCCAAAAAATCAGCCTTAATAAGGTACAATAGCCTTGTACCTGTATCTAAAGCCTACTACCCTACCTAGGGCTAGTTCTAAATGCTAGTTAGGGGCAGGATATAGATTTTTACATATATATGTTAAAATCTTATCCTTTTTAAGTAAGAAAGAGGGGAAATACTAGCTATATATGCTACTTTTATAAAAAAAAGATATAACGTAGAAGAAGTATAGAAGGTTTTTTTTTCTATATAACAGTAGAAAATAAAAGCTGTATCTATAGCTATTTGTAGTTATTCCCGAATATATGCACTAATATTTATATACACTAGGGTTCAGCCGATATATGCTACGTTGTATGTGGGCAGAAAACAGGCCCTTATTATTTAAGTCGAACACACCTTGCACAAAAAAATATGTTAACAAAGAATAAGAAAAAAGACATCGTACGACACTCAACCCATCTCTTTACCTTCCCAACCCAAAAAAAAAACCCCCCCAACCCAATCCTTCAAAAAGAACCCGACCTACCCATCGCCCAACCAACCAACCAACCAACCCGGCTCCTCTCCTCTTCTTTATACCCTAACGTTACTACCTCCTGCCCACCTTACGCCACCACACTTTAAAACCAACCCTATTCCAACACTAAACCAATCTCCCTCCTACCCTACGATACCCTCACTTCACCTCTCACCCCCTCATTCTTCCATACCCTAGAAATTCGCACGCGAGGAACCGCGTTAACGTACTTAGCTATAAATAATAAAGTATTTTTATAAGGTATTAGATTACTAGTTACTACTAAAATACGTTTAACTACTGTACTATTAACGTGATAGCTGTTTTTACTAAAAGGTGTAGTATTTTCTAAAGCTATAAGCGTCGGTGTAGTTGTTGCTTGCGAATTTGTACGGTAACGTAGATGGACCCTATTTGCTTGGACCCTATTTGCTTGGACCCTTTAAATGCTTGCTACTAAATCTTTATATAAAAAAGCTATGTAGGTTCTTTAATAACTAATAGATTAACGTAAATAAAAGTAGAGGTTGTATTAGAATTATATACGCTATTTAGCTATTTATTTTATTATGTTTTTTAAAGGCGTAGTGTAGCTGTATAAGAAAATAAGTAAAATCCTAATATAGAATATGATTAAAATTTATATTAAAAAATATTTGCCCTTGCCCTTGCCCTTCTTTTTCTTTTTCTTTTCCTTCCTCTCTTCCTTCTCCCCTCCCTTCTCCCCTCCCTTCCCCTACCCACCTCCCACCACCCAACTAAAAGCCCATCCTTCCCCCCTACAACCCCCCCCCCCCCCTAAAAAACACAAAACTCATACATCACATACTACCCCACGGGGCCCAGCTTATAAAAAAACCAATCTCTTATACAAACCTCCAACCAACCATTTATAAGTATCTAAGTAAATAAGGGTTATTTATCTACGTTACTTATTCCTTCCTTTCTCCCTATAAATACGCAAACGAACGAATAAATAAGAAGTTGTATTTAAAATTAAGATAAAGATGTTAAGATATAGTATTAAAGGTACGGGAGGGGATAGAAGGGAAATAAAGGAGGGTAGGTAAGTTAGTTAGTTAGAGTGATATTTTTCTGTTTTTAAGAATAGTGAGGGAAGGGGAATATTAAGAAAAAGTGGGGTTAGGTTAGGTTAGGTTAGGTTAATTAGTGTAGAAAGGATATAGATAGATGTAGGAGCGAGCAAGTAAGCGCGTAGGTATTGTGCGTTTGTTAGGGGGTATAGAGGTAGATAGATAGATAGATAGAGGGAGAGGGGAGAGGTAGGGTTGTATTTAGTATAGTATGTATAGAATGTTGTTAGGGAGGGAAGGGGAGGGGGTGCAAAAATAGTTAAGAGTGGTGGTAGGGTGGAAAGGGGGTACATAGGGGATTTACGCGGCTTAATAGTTTAAAAAAGAAGGAGGAGGAAAGAAAAAAAAAAAAAGAGAAAGGAAGGAAAGGGCGGAGTGTAAAGAAAAGAAGGATGTGGTAAGGATGTTGAGTTAAGTTAAGTTGGGTTATAGGGAGATAGGAGTAGTGAGTTGAGTTAAGTGAGATTGAGGAACGAATGCATGGTTGGGAGATGCTATGGTTACGTGTAGTTTGAGGGGATAATTTTGGTGGTAGGTGGGATAATTGGGTTAGGGGAGTTTACTTAGTATACGATGATTATGATTATGAGAAGGTGACGATAAAGTAAACGTTTCAGGTTGAATTATACACATCATTCATTAGACAACATGTACATCTACGAAGAAAGATATACATTTCGGACGAAGGCGAGGCGATATATCTCGATCTTTGCTTCTCCCACGTAAGTCTCCCCTTTCTTGCTTTAGACGGCACTTGCGCTGCGATTTCACTGTCGTCGTGCCTTCTCACGGCGAGACGTTTAATACTTGACCGCTACTCGTGTCGATGGCGACCTTGACGCGTTTCGTCGATTCTTTGCGTGGGTTGGGGGCTTCGAAGATCTCTTTGAGTTCTTCGAGGGTTTTGCCTGCTGTTTCGACGAAGAAGCTAGAAGGATGGGGGTTAGTTGAGTTGATCCAGATCAATATGGAGATGGATGAATAAGAAGTGAGGGAATTGAGAAAAAAGAGGAAAGAGGGGTGGGAAGGGGGGAAGCAGGGGGGAGGAGAGACTTACAAATAAATCACCACAATCTCGATGGCGATCCAGACGATGTAGACGAGGTACAACTTCCACTGAATTTTCTCCATTCCGACGGAAATGCCGTAGGTATTGACGACCATGGCGACGTTCAAGAACAAGAAGTTGGCACCCGATCCCTTCGCCCGCATGCGATTATCCAATACCTCGACCGAGTACAGCGTCTGCAGCGGAGTCCACCCCCACGCAAAACAGATTCCAAACAGGTAAATGCTGACGATAGTACCATAAGCCAGATTGTTATCGGGTTTAGCGGTCGCAGTGAAAGCGGTGAGGAGGATGTAGCAGAAGAGGGCGCCGAAGAGGCCGCCCATGAGCATTTTGCGGCGGCCGAGACGGTCCAGCAGGGTCGCGCCGTACATGGCGGCGAGGAGACTGAAGATGGGGTTGATGGCGTTGATGAGGAGTTGCTTCTTGACGTCGGTGATGCCGGCGTTTTTGATCATGACGGGCATGAAGTAGGAGACTACGTTGTTGCCGCTCCATTGGCCGAAGAAGGCCATGCAGATTACGAGGGCGATGCGGTAGCGTGCTGCGCGCGTGTTGCCTGCGATTTCGGGTTAGTTTGATGGGAACAAGGGTAGTAAGGTTATATAGAATGCTACGTGATGTAGTGTGCATGTATGCATGCTTGATGATATTTGGTGAAAAGGAGGGATATACGTACCCAGCTCGCGGAAATCCCACCACGGGTTATCATTCCTCGTAACCGCGAAATCATTCTGGATCTCTTCCACCTGAAGCTTCACAATCGGGGCCTCAGCATCCCCATCCCCATGATACTTGGCCATTACAGCAATTGCCTCCTCGGTACGATCCTTGGCCATCAACCAACGCGGCGATTCTGGGAAGAACATGATAAACACCATAACGATCCCGGGCATGATACACTGAACAACAGTCGGGAGACGCCATGCCCACGACGACTGCTCGAGATGCAAGTTGGTCCCATAGGTCGTCCACGAAGCGATAATGTTGCCGACCCACCAGAAGTTGTTGTACATGCCGGCCATGGTGCCGCGGTACTTGGGGTGGGCGAGCTCGACGGTGTACGCAGGACCGGCAGCGCTGGCGATGCTGGCGCCGAAGCCCAGGATGAAGCGGCCGCCGATGAACTGCGGCGTGTGGTGCGCGGTGGTTTGCACAGCAGTACCGACAAGAACCAGCAAGCAGCCGACGAAGATGCAGAGGCGGCGGCCATAGCCGTCGGCGAGGAAGCCGCAGAAGGGGAAGGCGGCGATTTGGCCTAGACTGTAGACAATGAAGACGATGCCCGTTGAGGAGCCTTCGCCGGTCAGGCCGAAGGTTTTTTGGTACGATTTCATGGCGTTGATGGAGCCCATGAGGGAAGAGTCGAAGCCGTTCATGGTCGAGACGAGGTACCCGATTCCCATGATGCCGTAGAGTTGGAGCATGTTTTTGGAGAAGAGCTTGGGCTGTTGGGCCTCGATTGCGGCGGCTGAGAGAGGAAAATTAGTTTCATGGTTTTTTGTTTCTTCTGGTTCATGCAAGTGGTTGGGGATGAAGGTGAGAATGGCAATGGTGATGGGATCGTGAGTATCTCGTAACCGGAAAACGTACCTAGACCAACAGACGCAACATTCGCCTCGACCACATTCCCCGACCCCTTCAAATCATCGTATCCCACATCATGCTGGAGCATCTCGGTTCGATTTTTATCGTCCATGGCGACGAAATGTTCAGGTTAGTAGCCTAGCCCTCACTCAGATGTCAAGCGCGAAGCAGCAAGACAGCTCAATCAATCAAAAGAAACCTAATGCCACCGGAAAACAAAAACCGCGAAAAAAAGTTTCAAAGGAAACCAACAACCACAAAACAGCGCGTTCCGCACGTTCATATACTTTTCCCTGGGGAATGGTTAAAGTGGGGGACCGGGGGTACAAACATACCTGTTGACCACATGGGCCGAGGACCACCCATCCATCCATCGCCCCATTCCCCCAGAAACCAAACAAGTGAACAGCATCTGGAAAAGTATCCTGGCAGCACACATGACCCTCTCCCTCTCTTCGAATTCTCCCGATACCGTTTAACCACGCATGTACCTGGGGGAATTCTACACCGAGGTGCGACCTAGCGCGGGCCGGTGCGGTGGACGGAATAGGGCAGGGGCCCGGGTCTTGGAACCTTTAAACGAATGAAGTTTGTTCGCTTTTGTCAAAGGTCTCGGCGATAATCCTCGAGATGGGAAACAAACGGCTGGGTAAGGGAAAAAATCCAGTAGTTGGGTATTATCTGGGGGAAGGTGTTTTCATTAGTTCGCGTTGCGCGCGCGCGCGAGAGCGGAGTAGGTGGAGAGGGGAGGGGAGGAGGTTCATACGAACGAAAAGCGTACATGCGTCGTGCGTTGTACATACATCAATAGTTACCTTCATCCTTCCTACTCAACATCCAAATACTTAACTTCCCAAGTCCAATCCCTCTTCCTCCTCCTCCTTTCCTCCTCACCCACGCCACACCCTCCAAACACCAACAATAACCCGCGCGCGCGCGCGTGCGCGTGCGTGTGCGTGTGCGTGCGGCTTACCTCACTGAGCAGTAATCACCCAAACACGCCCTAACAAACAAAAAAACCAAGAAAAAAAAACACAACAATGCATGCATTTTCCCCGCAAACCCCAACCCCCAAACCCCGGACCCTTCCCATACTAGGAAACACATCCGCGCTTTCACCCCTCCGTCCCGACTACCCTCAGTCGGCAGTCGGCCCAGATCTTGGGTTTGGGTGGGGAGAGAGAGAGAGAGAGGAGGAAAAGAGTTTTTCCGGTTGGTTGGTTGGCTAGTGCGGGTGTGTGCGGGGTTGGTTAAGTGCTTTGGGATGCTTTTTTTTTTTTTTTTTTTTTTTTTTTTTTTTTGAAAAGGGGTGGGGGGAGGGGGGGGATGTTTGTGTTAGATCAATGTGTGAGAGAAAAGCTTTGGAGAGATAAGTACGAGGTTAAAAAAGAAGATGTGTGTTAGGCACATGCAACTTATATAAGGTCCCACACCCAACACAATGACTCATTTAGTCGCACGCGTGCTACCTATTATACTTCCTTCCTCTCTAGTATGTATAACCATTACATAATTAGTAAGTTATTTAAGTATATATATGTATAAAACTGTATAATAATTGTGTTTAATATCTTTTTATTCTTCGCTATGTATATATTATCTATATAGATAGCTAAGTGCTATATAGGAAAGAATACCTATTACTAAAATTGTTAAAGATCTTCTAAAATTTTTTATCCTAAAATAGGTATTACAAGGTAACCTTTTTATATATAGGATAAAAACCTCTACCTAAGAAAACTAAAAGATCACGAAAAGCGGTCGTAGGGTGGGGGGGATAGGAATCGTATAATAGTTGTTACTATACTTGTAGTAATTTGAATTGCTAGCAATTATTCTAAACTTCTTTTTAACTACCTCCTTACCTACCTAACATCCCCCTTCTTACCCTCTACATACATATCTATCCATCCATCCATCTACATCCTCCCTCCCTCCCTCCCTTACCTTACCCTCCCTCCTCCCCTCTTACCCCCTCCTTTTCTCTTAACAAAACCCCTCCTTATAAACTCTACCTTAAACTAACCTTCCCTTTATCCTTGTATCCCTCTATCCATCCCTCCCTTCTACCTACTTACACTCTTAACTTTCTATACTAAACCCCCTAAAATAAAATAAAATAAGAATAATAAACATCTACTCTATCCATCCAATCCATCCAATCCATCCATGCATGTCCGTTTTATTTTTTGTTTTATCGTATCGAAGGGGGGTGAAAATTCGCTCGTATTAGGTATTTATATGTATGTATGTATGTATATAATAAGAGGAATGAGGGATATGTATATAAAAAAGAAAGGGGGGGAGGGGGAGGTGAGGTGAGGTAGGATGGATGGATGGATGGATGGATAGAAAAATAGTGGTGATAAGACTTCAAGGCACACATACACACACACACACACACGTCTTCCATCTTCCTTTTTTCTTAAAATAAAAAAAAATTAATTAAAAAACTCCCATCTTTTATTCTTTCTTGCGAGCGTTAAAAAATAGCGTTTTACTACATTAAACAAACATCTTCACGCAAGATAGATAGTGGATGAATTCCCGTTTAAAAAAAAAAATCAAGATATAATAAAGGATAGAAAACGGGTAAAGGGGGGGTATCAAACCACTTTTTTTAAATAAGGAAAAATCCAAAAACTAAAAAAGAAAAAAAAAATCGTTTAACAAATAAGATTAAAAGAAAGAAAGGCGTAAAAATAGAAACATGTCGACATGTCGTGATATATATGTGATAAAATCCCCCATAAGATGAAAAGAATATGGATAATGACACAAGTAGATAGATCCCAACCAACCCTCGCTCCCGCTCTTCCTACGAGGGAGAGGTAAATAAATGCCAGCTAAAAAAAAAAACACGTCAAAACACACAAAAATCCACCCAAGAGATCGTGCATATAAACAAATGAAACATGGATAATAGTACTAACGAGGATGATGGACGGACAAAAGACTCGACTCAGGCTCTAGGACCGTCGTAATTCCCGCCCAAGCTTCCCCAAGCGGCGAGCACATCGTCGCTGATGCTGTTTCGCGCGATGCTGGTCGTGCTCCCCAAACTCCCCATGCTGCCAATGCGGCTCACAGAGTGGCTCCCGCGGCTGGATCGGCTGGTGCGGCGATCGAAGTGGTTGCGCGCAGGGGATGAAGTGCGCGAGGACGAGACGCTGTTGTGCCTGTTGCTCAGACCGGAGGTGGAGACGGAGAGCTGGCTTTTGCGCAGCGAGCTCTTCCTCGGGATCGAAGGGAGTGAGGGTACAGGCTCGGGCGCGTGCGAGGCGCGGGACGATGCTTCGGATACGGGGCGGAGGTCTTTGAGGCTGGATTTTTGGAGGGCGGGCACGGCTACGTCGGTTCCGCTGGAGGCTGTGCGGCGGCGCCGGTGGTTGGCGCCTTGGTCGTCGGGCTTGATGCTGCCGGATGGTGGGTCGAGGACTCCGGTTTCGAGGACGGCTACGTCGTCGTTGTCGCTGTTCATAGACGGTTCGCTGCTGGCGACCTTGACGACGACCTCGGATTCTCCATGCCGCAGTCCGGGTGTTACTGGCGAAGGGAGAGACAAGTGGTCTGCGGTGCTTTGCGAGATGACGCTCAGGCGATTCGAGGGAGAAGGGAAGAGGTCGAGTGGAGAGAATTCGGGACGCGAGAGACGATGCGCGAGCGTTGCTTCGTCAGTGGGTACGGGGCGGTCGGCGGAAATGTCTCCGTAGGAACTGTCACCCCCAATGCTACGTCCGCCGCTGGAGCTTTTGGCGTGGGCCGAGCGGCTTCGCATCAGAGAGGAAGCTAGGGGAGTTTGAATGGGGGCGGGAGTCTTTCTGTTCGGCTTCTTCGCATCCACAACTCTCACGGGACTTTGCGAAGGGGGGCTGTCGATGGACAGAAAGGCCGATGTACGATACGATTTTTGTTTCGACTCAGGAGGGGTGATCTGGCGGATAACCTCCTCGTTTTTGATGGCGGTAGCGTAGCCATTGACCCAACTTTGTTGCGCCATCGCAGCCCGCTTTTTCCGAAGTGCCTCCAGAAGAGCCTCTTCTTCGGGAGTCACAGCCATGAATTTCTGGGTTTCCAGCCGGGAACGGGGCTCGCTGGTAGAAGTGCGGATGCTGCGTGATGACGGCGACTGCGGTGCTACGGCCGTTTGAGGGCGTGCATCTTCGCTTTCGGCCTCGCGGATGATGGATGGCTGCTGCCTCACGTGACTACTCGATCTCCGGCTGCTGCCTGTACTTTGATTACTGCTGCCAAAGGGTCGGGGGAACTGCTGTATGGAGTAGGGCTCCGGCGTGTACATGACCTCAATGGTAGCGGCAGTTGTTGAGGTTGACATGACGCTGAACTTGCCCGTTGACGATTTCCTATTGTGGGGTGGTCGCACAGGGAAGGCTTGCGCTTGTCCAATGACAATGTCCCCATGGTCCGCGATGTTGATGCTGTCGCGAACCGGCACTTTCTTCCTGCTGGCTATCCGGTTTGAATCCACGTCACTTTCACCTTCATCTTCCGAAGAGGAAAAAGACAAAACACTCGAATTTTGCAGATTGGACCTTGACAACGACGAATCCTTGGTTTTGGCCGTGGTTTGCGACGATTGACTCTGCAGCGACAGCTGACTAGGTGAGGTCAACCGCTGAGCGAGGTGCGAATTGGCGTGGATGTACTGCGCCTTTCTCGGATCGAGCATCTGATGCACAACGTGTGGCTGCTGTGGTTTCGGTGCCCCAGCACTCTGCTCAAAGCGGCCTGACGAAAAATTATTCTGCTGATATTCATAAGGCTTGATAGGCTTGGGGGAATGAAGTGCAGGGGTATCATCCTCGTCCATCTCGTCGCTGTCATCGTCGAAGCCGTCGAACCAATGCTTGATGCCCGGCGGAGGTCTTCGAACGTTGATCTTGGCATTGTCGCACTGATCACGCTTGTGTAACCGACCAAGAGACGTCGGTTTTTTGAGCATCGGGGCGGAAGAGTTCTGCTGCGGCCTCGGCTTGGTCAGTTTGGATTGGCCTTGCGGAGTCGGTGTGGGCTGGCGCTCCATGGGACGAGGGAAATAATCCGAGCTAACGGACATGGCGGTAGGCGAATTCACCAGCTTGCTAGGAGAAAGAAGGCCCTTGTCGTACGGTTGACTGCCATTACTCCTGGGTTTGGGGAACAGTTTGGCCAGATCCAAACGCGGCGTATTACTCCTCCGGTTGTTCGTCTTGTTCTTCTTGGTGTGTGTGTCTGTGTCCTGGAACGTCTCGTGAGCTAGGGGACTCGATGCGTAGTGCTCGGTGGAGTTGCCACTGCCACTGTTGTTCAAAGTCACGACTGGTGGTTTGCCTTTCCTGAGCGCCATATCACGAACTGCCGAGTTGGATGTCTGCTGGGATATGGATAAGGGCGAGCTTCGAGCATCGTAATGGGAGCGCATAGTCGAGTCTGAAGCACGAGGCCGTAGCTGCATGCTAGCGGTGCTGGAGGGCGAAGCAGGTGGTTCACTGCCGACGTAGGCCATGTTGGACGGAGGGAGAATGGTCGAAGATGCGCGATTGGACAGAGCAACAGCCTTGGGCAGTTTGTACTCTTGGGAAGGGCCGAAGTCGGAAGCGGTTCTGGCGTCGTAATCTGAACCAGTGTCAGAGAGGGTGACGGTGACATATGCTGGGCTCAGTGGCGGGACAGCAGACGTTTGTTTGGAGCTCGGACGGAAAGGAGGAGCGTCGGTCCCCAGCACCCGCTGGGCTTTTGAAGAAGCGGGGGAAGGGTTGTGGTCGTGGCGCGAGGGAGAATGGTGGTGATATCTGGAAGAGAAGGAGGGGGTTAGAGGGACAGTGGACGGTGAAGGCAATTCATGGCTCCTATCGTGGCCGGCGTCTTGGACCAACTTGGAATGGGACTTGCGACGGGGAAGAGGAAAGGAGAACTTGGAGCCCTTGTGGCGCGCCATATTATATTATGACGAGGCACTTTTTCGTTATGGGCGGGGAAGGGAAGTGGTGGCTTTGGTGGCTTTGGTAGTGGGAGTGATGGGCTGGCGGCAGGCCAGCTGCGACTCAGTATGAGACTCAGTGGAGGGCGAAATTGATGTCTGAGTCGCGGGATGTAGTTAGGCTGGACTACAGAGGTGGACGCATGGGCCTCAATTGGGTCGGCGGGAGGGGAGCCTCCCTATGCAAATGCAACGACCACCCCTACTGTCTGAGGTCGGCGAGGGCAGCATCCAAGTCCAGTACACGGCGGCGAAGGGTGCAGTGCAGTTGGTGCAGTCTCTCTTTGCTATCCTGTCGCGAGGGCCTCGACGGTCGGCTTGGAGGGGAGATGTGCGTGGTGGGTGCGCGAGACGCAACGCAGGGCAGGCGATCGAGGAGCGACAAACTTCGCAGGGAATGCAGGTGATGGATGCAGCGATTCGTGAAGGGGAATTGAGCGGGACGGTAAGGATTGGGGGTTGTTGGAGTCGTCGTTAGGGCATGGAGGAGAAGGATCGTGGGAAATTGATTGCTTGCTTGATTGATTGATTGATAGAGGAAGTGAGTTGGGGAGCCAGAAACGAAACCGACCAAACGGCGCGGCAGCGAGACTGGCTGGATAAGATAAGACAAGTGACAGACAGGTGACAGGCGAGGGGAGGGTCAGGCACAGCACAGCACAGCACAGCACATGCAGACAATGTTGGAGTAAGTAAGTAAGTCAAGTAAGGTACATGTGCCATTGCGGATACACAGGTACATATATATGTATGTACATGCCAATGGCATGGCTGCTCGTGATATGATGTGCTGAAGGTTGTCAACTCATGTAGGACATTGTGTGGGCGTTGCTGTGGTTGGGTCCGCCGTGATTGTTTCCCCCATGGTTGCTTCTTGTCCCGCCCGTGCCTGCCCGTGCCTGCCTTTTTGCTCCCCAAATGATGTCGCCTGCCGCCGCCCTCCACTGCCTGCCAGCATTAACCCTGGCTTCTCATCACACGTAGCGCCCTCTAGCGCCCTCTAGCTCCCTTGGCACCGCTAACCATATCCGTCTCGTGTCTCCCCTCTCCCCTCTCCCCTCCTCTTCCAACTTCCCCTCCATTGCGATCATTTTTCATCATGATCCATTGTCCAATTCCACATAATCCACCACCTAACGTTAACCTAACCTTGATTATGTACCTACTCATCTTCATGCACCCAACATTGACCCATCTAACCTTATCATCTACACCCTAACTCCAAACACACACACACACACCATGCCTACATATGCCGCCATGGCCATAAAACAATTCCCTTCGACACCATTTGTCCTTTTTCTTCATGTACGACCCAGCAATGTGTCCCTCCCCATGATGCCAAAAAGGAAAACCACCTCCCCCGTTTCGTCTAGATGAAAGCTGTGCAACAAAAACAACAACCACAAGTGCTCGTCCTCCCAGATCCCATTCCCTCGTATCCTCACCGCAACTACGCCGTCTACCTAGCTACAATCACTCTACTCGTGTACCAACATTCAATGCATCTTCCCGTGCGCGTGCCCATATCCGGAATAGATGGCCCATTTTCATTTCATTTTCGACGTCGACTGAGACACGCATGACTGCCCATCCATCCGTCATGTCTCCTGTATCAACACGCAGCAGCTGCATCTGCAATCCCTTTCCTTTTCCTCAATGCATCATCTCTTCTCTTCTTTTGTTCTATTCTTACCCACCTACCAAACTCCAAATCTCACCTTACACCATTCTCAAATCCTAACAACACGCTCAACTCCCCACACCCAACCTCCAACAAAACCCAGAAGAAGAAGAAAAAAATTCCCATTTCTCAGCCGGGCGCACGCACCCACGGCCGCGGCGGCGGCGGCGGCACGTCAATTACCAAACCCCAAAATCACGCATCTGCGTGTGTGGTACCACCTACTCATGCGCGTGAATTTAGTCTACAGTAGTCTGGTGCTTGGTTCCTCACGCCAGACCCGACCCAGTCCCCCCAAGACCCTGGATTTCCTCGGACCTTTGGGAATCTTCGGCACGTCTAGCCGATCGATCGAGCCAAATGGATGGGATGGAGAACCATCTCGGTCTATCCTCATTCTTTGCATGCTTTGCTCAGAGAGGTACAGGGGCCGGTTTGACACACGCGCGCGCACACACACACACACACACACACATATGTCCCGGGAACTTGAACGATTCGGGCCTCTAGTGTACCAACAACCGTAGAAAAAAAAACCACCCTACATATAAAGGTAGTTAGAAACGGAGAGGAGTTTGATCAACGTTAGTATTTAAATAAATAAAAAAAAAATGTTGCGTACATAAGTACACCTAGAGACCCCCCCCCCCCGAATCAGCCCACTTCCCGACTTCTATATCTAAACCCACAGTAAAAGAAAAAGAGAGAGAGGCATACATATGTGTCGGAAATCTTTACCTATGTACCTTTTTAGAAAGAAAAAAAAAGAGAGGAGAAGAAGAGGAAGAAGGAATTATAGGAGAAAGAAAAAAAAACGATATACGTATATACGTACATGCATGCATACGTTAGCTACATGTTTCCTTTCTTTTCCCACGTATATACGTACATGCATGCACACATTAACTACGTGTTTTCTTTCTTTTCCCACCTACCTTTTTTTTAGTTTTTTTTTGCATTTGCGTCGCCTTTAATTAAATTAAACTTACTTAAAAAATTATACTCTTCTTTTCTTTTCCTTATTCTAGGATTATATATACATCTGCTCATCATGCTAACTAATCGTTTTATTATTAGCTTTCACTCTCCTTATTTTACGTGATCACTGACTTTTTTTTTTTTTTTTTTTTTTTTTTTTTTTTTTTTTTTGCAATATACTAAATTGTACCTACAGAACTGTAACTCGATCTATTGTTCTAGTATATATTTCAGTTTTTCAATCACCGCACAAAAAACATGGTGTGCGAGGGTAGACACAGTTAACGGAGAGATTAAGAAAATCCAGCGACTGGAAGCGACCATATGTAAAAATGCGCCAAGAGGAGCATAGGAACCACATATATTGATCAATGTCTCTGGACCCTCTGTCGAGGACTTATAAGGTGGCTTGATCAAGGATCTGAACAAAAAGTTTCTAGCTGCGAAGTGTAGCGAGTATTTAGTTCAATAGCCTAAAAAGTTATAGAAAAAGAAAAGTGGTAAAGAAGTTGCCACCTTAGCATAGTCTTGACAGGGGCCTTTTATTTCCCACGTGCTCGCCTAGAATAGGTACTACCACGTCCTCTGTGAGGCAGTCCCTGGCCTTGTCTATATGAACAGAAGTTTAGAGTATTATTTCGGAGCTTGGATTTGGTTGCTGGTTGTCGGGTCAAAACGATATTGTCTTGGAAGTTGGCCAGATCTGTCCCAAGCCCCGTTCCCGATCCATAGCTTACAAGCAATATTTTGAGGTGCGATATCCATTTGCGGGGCGTATTTCTTTGGAGCATATCGTTCAGACGATGAAGCCACTCTGCGTTTCTGGAATAAGCACTCCCCAGGCATTCTATGTCGATGATGATGTATAATCGAGGGAAGCAGGTAATGACTTTCGCTAATAATGCGAGCCACTCTTCAGGTGATTCAGCGCCACGGAATTGAGCACAGCTCAAAGCAAGCGAGCCCTCTGTATGGTGCGAGATATTTAGCCTCATAGCTTGGCATACAAGATCCTTGATGATATCTGTCATAGATGCGTCCGAAGAGACATCCCTCGTTACTGTCTTCAATGCCCAAATTACGGGAATTCCTTGACCACGTAGCATATGTATGATGTCGATAGTAAACT
The DNA here is from genome assembly GCA_003073855.1 of Periconia macrospinosa. Taxonomy (NCBI): domain Eukaryota; kingdom Fungi; phylum Ascomycota; class Dothideomycetes; order Pleosporales; family Periconiaceae; genus Periconia; species Periconia macrospinosa. The sequence continues at coordinate 165,853 of KZ805375.1, forward strand.
TTTGCACCCCGTGTCGGCTCGAATAGTCACCCTTTACTACTATGATAGAAGGTGATGGAGATGACTCCCAGGCATAAAATTTGGGATGGTGCCAAAACTTTTGCTCGCCTGCCCGGGTCCGCTGTCGATTCATCGTCTGATCGGCTATGCAGGTGCGGTACTGAAGCGTTTTGTAAGGGTCCATTTTGTTGAAACCTGACAGGTAGTCCATAATTTGATTCAGTTGAAGATCGGTCAATCGTTGGTTGGTATCTAGATTTGCGCTTTCTTGAATCGTTTGACTGGCTAAAGGGGGATTAATTTTCAGAGAGTATCGCTGATCAAGTGAGGACAACATACATATCAACAATCCGCGCATTTCTTGGAGCAGTGCTTCAGAGGTTTTCAGTCTTTCACCCAGCTCTTTAAGCTCTAGATGCATATCGCGTTGTTCAGCTTGGGCGCCTGCATTTGCCAGATCTTCAATCTCTTTAGTACAATCTCGGACCTCTTCAACCAAATCATTATATTCGAGCTCCACCGGTCGATGGAATGCTTCCCAGGCATGCCGTAATTTGCTCTGATTGTACCATCGTTCTGTCCGCAGGAGGAAACGAATGATATGACTATATAATCCAGATACTGCTCGTTGCATGGAAGATGTTGGATAAAGAATGCTCGCAAGCTCTACGCGTGGTAGAGCCTCTGCAATACGCGTCAAGCCTTTTGCGAATGCTTTTACTTGTTTCTCATGGTTCTCGACCAACTGTTGAATGGTTTGAATTTATTCTTCTCAAATCGGTAGGTGAGCATACGCACAACGAAGAGAAATTTCATAGCACCCCATGCTAAACTGACGTACTCTGGATGATGTTGGACTAAAACATCCAGCACGCGTCCATAGTAGGTTATTCGAGAGCTGAGTTTTGCTAGCCATTTGTTTGTTTTATTGTCTTGACGCTTTTGTTCGTAGTTTGCTCGAGTAGCCTCAACACTAGAGTGGAGATCCCCGAGACTATGAAACTGTCGTAGTTTATTGAACTCGGGATGCGATGAGAAGACGAGCGTTGCTTCACTGAAAGCCTGCTTTGCAACGGAAGACTTAGCTCCCTTTCCATTTATATACCATTGATTTTGCGACAGCATTATGAGGATAATGATATTTTCAGTCTTTGAGGAAATATGTTGCATTATTCATGAGCGATGCGGCTGAGATGGAAGAACAAGCACAGCCCCTAGTGCCAAGGTGGAGCACGGACATCAATTGATGTCAACTTAGTTAGCCCCGCAGGTGCCCCGCTTCTATCGCAACTCGATTAGGCTGAAGCCAGGCACCTCTAAACCAACATTGAAATCACTGTCACATGGCTTGATAATAAACAGTTTTCCAAAAAATTTCTAAGCCTACCACGTTCACTTTATTGACCTCTGATATGAAGAATGTCACGACGTCCGGGTCGTCGTGTTATGGATAGGCCACCGCTATCACCACCGCTACCACCATTGGTTGTGCCAGATCGATCTTCCCCACCATCGAGGCCGCCTATATTCCTTGACCAAAACTCGGGTTCTCTTAATGTTCTTGAAGGTTATGCGGCTCTTTCACGGGATGAGACTGCTGATAGTGTGCCGAATCCGCACCACTTGAGGATGATTAACGACAAGCAGTATCGAAGAAGATCAAATCATGATTCATCTGTAAGTGAACCCTTTAGCGCATTAACAAGATGCTTATTCATATGTGTAGATACGGCAACCGAAGACTCGCAATACTGTGCCGCCATCGTCTAGAACATCAAAAAGTAGCTCGTCAATTTCGAGTCTAGAAGAGAACCGAATCTTGCCACAACGCACTGGAATCCGCAGAGAAACACCTCAAAGATATCAATATGTTGAAGAGCACGTTCCAGTCGACGAATACAGCGTTACCTCAAGTTCTCCTTCAATAGTCACCGAACTACGACCGGAACAGAGAACGTCAACCAGAGATAGTTATCTTCCATCCCGAACTAGAGAGCCGTCGGCAGATTTACCCTTAGTGACATCAAAGCACATAAGAAGTTCAGTGGATGAAATTCTAGATGAACTAGAGGCGTTGAGAGAAGAGAATGAACGTCTGAAGCATGGCCATCCCAAGCAAGAAGCCCCAACACAGCCCGCTGTCCTTGCCTACACTAGCCGGACTTTCTACAAGATTGGCCAGTCTTACTATCTGGATCAACCGCATTGGGAACCAGGAGAAGGAGGCAATGTAGTTTTACTGGCGAATAATCCGATACGAAATATCAGCTATTATCTTGACCAGCATCCTGAGATTGCATTCGCCGTATACAAGGAATATAGCCCCTATCCACCGGCCGACCGCACCAAGATAGAGACAAAAGACGGCGTATATCGAGATCCCGAACCATTAAGTGAGTATATATCACTTATAGCTGATTCGATGCTTGATGCGGTGGAAGAGTTGGTCCAGCGAATTCCAGATTTTGGCGAATTTTTTCCATACTTTGATCCGGAAAGTAACATACCCGCGCCTTACCTGTTCATGTACTATAGTGAACCTTTTGTAGCGGATGTTTTGCCAGACCTTGATTTGCCGAGCCAGGATCTTATCAAACAACTACAGAAGGTCATCAGTAAGAGCCATGGCTACGAATACGAATCAGCCAAGTTGCAAACTGATAAGGGGATGGTCTCACGCCACCTCATGAAGTACCTTATACGCCCAGGAGACGTCCTTATCACTCAAGGATCTTTTGGACTCCAGGCTTATATTGCCATGGCATGGATAGAGAAACCGGAAAAGACACTCGAAGAGGAGGAATACGAAGAATACGACCGCACTGTGAAGAAACGAGTCCCAAGATATGGTTCACTTGCACAATCAGGAGGAAAAAAGAAGAAAACCACTTATGAATGGAAAATTCCTGCATGGTGCTGGAAGTTCGACGGCGTGTTTTCGAAATACCAAGTTAAGCTTCGTATCGAAATGTCAATAGGTTATGACGAAGAAGCGATTGGAATTCGATCACTCAACGTCTATCCCCTCAAATTCGCTCCACAAGAAACAAGGTCGCTTTTGGAGAAACGAGGTAGGATCTTTTGGTCTGCTCGACACAAGAGATTCGTGTCCTATCTCCGATCCACCGATGATGAACTTCATAATGTACGAGAGTCATGAATTCGAGAGATCAACTTCAAAATAAGCTGATTACGATATAATAGATCGAAGATCGCTATATGGTTGACACCAAAGCATACAAGACGATGTATCCCCTTTCTGATGTCGCCCAAATAAAGCTTCGGGCTGACATAAGTCCTCTTCGGATGGCTGATGATAAACCTCCCGAGGGTGATGCGCTACTAGTTTTTCCACCCTCTGTTATGGCCTACAACCTTCTGCAAAAGTCCTGGCGTGAGCTCTACGTAGACCGTATCGCAGATATAGAGTGGAACAAACAAGCCTTCCAGGATCTTGTTGCTGAACCGGAAACTAAGGAGTTAGTGCAAGCGCTTGTGATGAAGCAACTTGCATTCAGAGAATCCACGGATTTTGTCATCGGGAAGGGTAATGGCTTGATCATGCTTCTTCATGGAGCTCCTGGGACAGGAAAGACATTTACAGCGGAAGGGGTAGCTGAGTTCTCGGAGAAACCTTTACTCAGGGTGACTTGCGGTGACATTGGAACGGATGCGCAGGAAGTTGACCACCAACTTCGGGCTACATTTGAGCTCGGGAAGATGTGGGACTGTGGTAGGCAGGTTTGATCCCCATTTTTACGAATACTTGCTTAAATTCCCAGTCGTACTATTGGATGAAGCAGATGTGTTTCTAGAGGAGCGGGACATGAAGGACCTGGCAAGGAATGCCTTAGTTTCAGTGTTTCTTCGAGCACTCGAATACTATGAAGGCATCCTTATCCTGACATCAAACCGTGTCGGTACCTGTAAGCTTCTGCATTCGCCGTCTTTGTTTGCGTAGAGCTCCGTTAACTTGGTCTGTGTTTAATCTAGTCGATGAAGCTTTCAAATCTCGCATCCAATTAGCCTTACACTACGAAAATCTCGGTCCAATTCAACGCCGTAAGATTTGGCGTAACTTCATGAACCGTATTCGTGCACAATATGCCTCATCCGACGAAGCTGACATTGAAGATATTCTTGACCATTTAGACGACCTTAGCAAAGAAGTCATGAACGGTCGAGAAATTCGTAACGCTATAACAATTGCACGACAGCTGGCACAATTCAAAGAGGAACCGTTCCGTTACTCACACTTGAAGCATGTGATTGGTGTGGGGAGCAAGTTTGGAATGTATTTGAAAGATTTGAGAATGGGTTTGACAGATGACGACATCAAGCAAGATAGTGGTTTGAGATTATCGTATTCGACAGCTGTGTCTGAGAGGCCTTGATCTTTACCTATAGGTAAATAAAAAAAGAACCCAAGGCTTATTACCTTAGGAGATTGTTCTAGGGTAGACAAGGGACACAGGCCTTGCGATTCATGTTCTTGTGCAATAACAGTTTCGGCTACGTAATATGCTCTGTACAGGAGAGAGCACACTCTTTAACACCGTACGTACCACACTAATAAATACTCCAGAATACCTAATTACAAATACGCATACACGCGAAACCTCCGGTCCTTTTAAAGAAGGTCCTTTGAATAATTAGACTTATTCTCTTTCCCCTCTATCCTCTATCCTCTTCCCCACCTACACCACACTTTTGTTAAGGACGGCACCCTTAAAATCTACCCTATAACGTAACCGGCATACGAGTCGATCAGGCATACGAGTCGATCACTCTGCCAAGACCACACCAAAAACACGACCTTTAATAAAGAATCACAACACCAGCTTGTATT